>JALJVW010003588.1:1685000-1870000 GCA_024865655.1 Emberiza elegans | reverse complement strand
AAGGGATAAATTAAATAACATGGGCCCCGTGAAAAACAAAGTATGGATGGACAATGTGGGAAAGGAGCACGTCTGGTTTCACCACACTCATGGCCTCTCAGAATTGTACCAGGGACAAGCTTGGCTCTCTATGTTAAAAGGAAATAATAGTATTAAAATGGTGGAGGAGTATATTTTGACTAGTGCAAAAAGCAAAATTGGAAACATAGGTGGGAAGCTTCTGGATTATAACCATTATTACACAGAAAGAAGGTTTTGTTTCATGTAGCACATTTCACATTTGGGTTAAATCTTGCATCAGATACTCACAAGCAATATCTGAAAAAACTTGGTCTAAAATCACTTCCCAGGAAGGATAAAACACATTCAAATAGTTGGCTTAAACTGGATCTAATGTTGACCAGGAGATCAAGAAAATCAAAGGATACCTTCCAAACCCTTACAATCTTACCTTTTCTCATCTATGGCTGGAAGATAAACATCTAAAGAGTAATATATAAAATATTTATCAATCTTATTTGCAATAATTATTGACAATTATAATTATTCACAATTTAAATATCATGATTTGTAATACTGAGGGGCTGCACAAAACCAACAACAGAATGAAATTATTAGTGAGGGAGGTAGTTTTCAAAAAAAAAAAAAAAAAACCAAAACAACCAAGCCCTGAGCACAGACACACACAGGAAATCCCAAATGTTTTAAGATACCAGCAAATTCTGACATTTGAGATGGTAGATGCCTGATGCAGCGTGCGTTCCAAATCTCACCACACTGCAAGAGATCTGACTAAAATAATTGCACTGCATCTCAAGTTTCCAGCACCAAATATTCAGCATCAGGTCAAGTGTCCCCACAGTGCCCTGAGGGCTCATGCTGAAGACAATGAGCAAAATGCATTCACAGTCAGTGAGGGTTTACCCGGTGCCCAGCACAGGAGTAGCAAAAATTCTCTCTCTCCATCACAGAGGTGGATGGCCCAGTCTTCTCCTGCCTCTTAGGCAAGCCTTCCAAAATATTTACAGCCTAAGATGTTCAGTTAGGACTGTCAAAAGCCCAGTTTTGGCTGTATTTGTTCTGATAGAAAATGCCAAACCAGTGACAGAGGCTGCTTTTAAGGCATTCACCCTGAGAACTAAAGCATAAACCCATCCAAATAAAATGGATGTGAAAGGACATCAACTATCTGCAGGGCTGATGGAAAAGCAAAATGGATGCAAGCAACAGAGGGCAAACATGCCTCAAAGAAATGAGAGGTTAAGACCACAATTTGCCTGAGGGAGACATGGACTGCTGAGCAATGAATACACTTGAATTAAAAATTGAGAAATGAAATGAAAAAGCAATCAAGGGTAAGAATGAAGCACAGTGGAAGTTAAGAAAATACAAAGCTTTGCACAGTGATTATGCCTGAACCAAATCCAGCAAGTGTAAGAACAATCAGGAAACTCCAGCTGGGTCAAAAATAAAAGACCAAGGTACCAGGTCACCATCACAGGCCGCAGAGGTCAGTGGCCAAGGGTGTGATCCATCCCAGGTGGGGCACAACCCAAAATGGGAGCACAGGGTTCTGGGTTTGGCTTTTCACCAATGAAGGCAAGACTGAACTCTGTACCTGCCCACACACAAAGAGGCCAAGCAGGTAATTATTTTCAAAACATCATAAGACAAGTTGATGGCATTTCTTCTCTAAAAGAGATGGCACAGGAGTTAAATCATGTTGGGTGAAAAGGTGTTGAATGCTGGGCACTGGCAAAACTCAACCATTACTCTGTCATACCAAGGCAACAGGTCTGTGTAAAATGAGGATTTAACCCAGATAATCAGCCAAATACACAAGAAGAATTGTTTGCTTGGACAGAAGGAGATCTTCACCCAACAATGTTAGACTGAAGGGAGCTGTTGCTGGGTACTACATGAATTAGAATCAGGATTTAATTGTCTCTGTATTAATCAGTAGGGACAAAGCCACTTTTTGGCTGGTAGGCAGGACACCTATAATTCACTGCTCCAGGGCAAAAAGTTTCTGGAGAGCTCCTACAGCCCAGATGATTCAAACCAGCCACAGGGTGGGCTTGTGGACACTGGCCTAGGAGCTGCTGGGTGGCCACAGCCACAATAAAAGGGGCAAGTGTCCAAAAGCCACCCTGTAGGACACATCCCTTATGATATGAGGTCAGGAAGGACCATGGTGTGACACACCAGGGAGCGACATGCTTGGGATAATGGGATTTGCACATGTAAAACACTGAAATAAGGGATGCTCATTACCTTAATTTGCTGTCATCTGAAGAGAGGAGAAGGACTGGCAATTCACAGGCCAGACCAGCAGGTGGTTTTGCCATCTCAACAGATGAGGTGAAACAAAACAATGCTAGAAATACAGCATAGAGGGAGCAGGGATATAAACCCTGCTGGTTTTCTGCATCAGGGCCGTGGGGAGCACTGCCAGGAAGCACAGGAGAGGAAATAACATTTCCTCACACTCTAAAGTTTCAGCCACTTGATACTCTCCTTTAAAAGCAAATTAGAATCATGGTTAAAAATCCCCAAACCTTTAAGCAGAAGAAGGAAAATTTTTTTTATTCAGGAGAATTGCCTAAAGCAACCAACAGCAGCAGTGGGAAAAGGAATGGGATGACAAGTGGGATGGGGTGACTGCATCCAGCCTCTGGATGGAGGAACATCAACCTGTTGGAGCCAGTCCAGAGGAAGCCACCAGGATGATCAGAGGGATGGAGCAGCTCTGCTGTGAGGAAAGGCTGAGAGGATTTGGACTGTTCAGCCTGGAAAAGAGAAGGTTTGGAAGCCTTTCAGCACATGAAGGGAGACAACAAGAAAGATGGAGAGAGACTGTTACAAGGGCCCGGAGTGACAGGACAAGGAGCAATGGCCTCAAATTGACAAAGGGTAAATTTAGGGTAGATGTTAGGAGAAATTGTTCCCTGTCAGAGTGGTGGCACAGGGTGTCCAGAGCAGCTGTGGCTGCCCCTGGATCCCTGGCAGTGCCCAAGGCCAGGCTGGATGGGGCTTGGAGCAGCCTGGGACAGTGGGAGGTGTCCCTGCCATGGCAGGGGGTGGCACTGGATGGGCTTTAAGGTCCCTTCCAACCCAAACCATTCAGTGATTCTGTGAGCCCATGAATTTGGAGACAGCTGAATTAATCTATCAGCTCCCTGTTGGTTCTGCTCCCTCCACCCCATTGCCAACAGGGATGCCTGCACCCCATGAAACGGCCTTGGGAATGCCCTGTAGCAGGAACAGCATGAGTCTCAGCTTCTCCTGCTGTGCTCAGCTAGATCTGGCCACTTTAAGGTGATGTCCATATCCTGTAAACACATATTTTTTTGGTGTTCTATATTGTTTGAAGACTTTGCTTTGTTCTGAAGTTTCCAGCACTCTTCTCTGAAGAAAGCTTCCCAAACCCAAGACCTCCCAGCACCTTGTCAGGGATTCATCCAGATGACTCACAGGATACATGTAATTTCTGTGGAGTAGTAATTCCCTCTGGTTAGAGCTGGAAGCACAGAGCTGTGTGACCAGAGAGAGATGACTCACTAGGTGACCTTCAGATTACGCCTTTTGGGGAAGATATTTCAATGCAAGGAGAGTTTTAACACAGGGATAGATGGTCTTAGGTTATGGCTAACACTTTCACAGGGTGTTATGAGCTGTCCAGAGGAGCATGTGCCAGGGGTGGGGGCAGGAGCTCTCAACAGACCTGAGCTGGCTGTAGTTGGGACAAAAACCCAGTTTAGGACAAAATACAACTTGGGCCACGTGCAGCCTCCATGTCCTCACTGCAGGTCCTGCTATCCCTGCTGTAAGAATGACATAAATTTGGGGTACAGATGAAATGTGCAGTTCAGGTTCGTTTTCTCTGGGTTTATTCCTTTAGCCCATGCAGTGCAGAAAGTGATCACAAATAATCTTATATGGTAAGGAAAGAAGAAAAGATGCCTAGGAATTGATTTGTAAGTGTTGAATAAAAGCTGCCTAAGACATTCAAAAATGGTGGCTTTTCCTCAAGTCATGAGATTCTGATATTAGTAAGAGGGCACACATACATAAGAGTGATGTTTCATTCTCATTTAGAAGATACAATATATAATACAGGCTGCCTGCATGGGAAGTTTTGCTGAATCTTGCTGTGTGATTCTTTGCAATCTTTTTTTTACCCTCTGGCAGGCCCTGGGGTAATATTTGTTTAGGGTCTTTAATAGTTTTGGAAATGTGTTCTCCTCACTTAGCTGAATAAAAGGAGTTTTAAAGGTGCGGATTCTCTTCTTCACATGACACTCTTCAGTGTGCAGAAGTCAGTCTGCTAAAACACCCAGAATTTAGTGGATTTCCTGCCAACAGAATATTGGTATATAGCAAAGTACTGCTCTGGTATCTTTCCCTTGCCAAAGGGAAGGACTGTCCTATTGATCTCTCCCATGCTACAGGTTGGGAGATGAAGACAGATTTCAACATTTTTTTACTGTAGTGGCAGTTTCCTGATGTAATCCAGGATTATTCCCTGCTGGCCAAACAAGAGCTGACAAAAAAAGGCCAGCCCTCAGCTGAGCATCTAATTCAAAAGAAAATTCAGCTGAAAGGCGAGCATTGGAAAGATGAGTCAATACAAAAGCAAGAGGCAGCTCTGGATTTAAGCAGAAGACCACAGCATTTAACCTACTTTAGCAGATCAATGCAGTGGATTTTTAATCATCACATTAATCCTAAAATAAAAATAATTACCCCAGAGATCGGTATTAAAGTCCCTTAATTATATCTCATTTCATCATCCTTTTTACTGGGGATCAGAAGCTGCAGAGACCAGAGCCTCCCGATGCCATTTCTCCAGCTTGTGGTTTGCCTCTCCTGTTAGAGAACTTCAGCTGCAACTGCAGGGATGAGGCACTGGCCTTGGTGAGAGCACCCACACCCATCCCACCTGGGGGAAAACTGAAAAAGGGCAAAAAAGAAGGTGGACAGGACTCTGCTTTCCAATGACACTGCATAAAACTGCAAAGGAAGGAGTGGGGAACATTACACCGTGGGTGAAAAATGTGTGAATGCCTAGAAATTCAATCTCTACACTGTCCCCTTCTTCCAGCAATGCCAGGAGCTCATTAACATCCCATAAGGGGAAAGAGAGAACTTTGACCTGAGGTTAGGCCTCTTATCAAATTTCCCTGAGCGGAGTTTATTTCCTGGAGCATCCTTTCCTGTCCACAGTCCTGCCACCCCCACACATGCTCTGGGAACAAGGCTATGGGCAAATGCAGGATCCTGAGCCTCCATGGACAGCCTCAGGTGGGATTTCACGGCCATCAAACCAGCCCAATCCCTGCTGGTAAGGGCAAGTGGCATGGCACACAGCAAACTTTCCCATCTTTCTCCCAGAAAAGGGTACCTTTCTCCACTCTGCTCCTTGGGACCAGTCCTGAGTCTATGCTGTCACGTGCACTGTGCCCAAGCTGCTTGTTTTAGGTCACACTTCCCTGCCTTGATGGCCTTCACCCATTTCCACCATCTTCTTGCAGAGAAAAGAGCTACCCTGGTGTTATATTTAGACTTAAAAGCACTGTACACTTACTGAAATAATACTTTAGGGCAATTTTCAGGTTTCTCCAAATACATGGGGGGAATTTCTTCCTGCTGCCTTGGGAGGGGCCATGGGTCCTGCTGTTGTTGCAGGTGCTGGGATGCAGGCAAAGGCATCCCAAACAAGCAGCACATGGAATCCCAGAGAGTAAATGGCTGCATCCCCAAGCTCCAGCTTGGCAAGTGGCACCAGGGATATAAATACCCGCTTCCCCTCCAAGGAGCCTCCAAAAGCACCAGGTACAAGTCAAACACGTGCAAGGAGCCTCACAGCCGAATCAGCTTCTAGCAGGGGAATTAGCAATCGGAGGTTTGTGAAGTGCAAGAGTAATTAAAGGTTACAGCTGCCCCTGCACGAGCTCGCTGGCAATCAGAGTGCCCTGGAATGCTCACCAGAAGGTACTGCAGGGTGTTAAGAGAGAGGAGGGAAAGGAAAGCTGGAAAAAAAACAGGTACCTTCATAATAATGTGGTAACAATGCGACACTGATTAAATCACCTTTCTGTCGCCAAAACTTACAGCCACATCCTGCATTTTTATTTCCATGGAAGAGGGACCTGCCAATTCCCAGCAGAAAGGAGCTGAGGGCTGAGGTGCCTTTATTCCCCCTGCACTGAATTAGCAGAGCCCTTTATGAGACTATTTTCACATTATTAATTAAAAAAAAAAAAAAGTAAAAGAAACAAATCATTGCAAGCTGGAGTTAAAAAAAAAAAGAAAAAGAAAAGCAATATTTTCCAGTCCAAGTGACAAAATATATGCTCATCTCCCTCCTTGAGACTCTTTGATGGCAGAGGGCTCAGAACCAGACTTTCTCCTTGCAATCCCAGGAATTGACCTTCATCTCATTTCATCATCCTTTTTACTGGGGATCAGAAGCTGCAGAGACCAGAGCCTCCTGATGCCATTTCTCCAGCTTGTGGTTTGCCTCTCCTGTTAGAGAACTTCAGCTGCAACTGCAGGGATGAGGCACTGGCCTTGGTGAGAGCACCCACACCCATCCCACCTGGGGGAAAACTGAAAAAGGGCAAAAAAGAAGGTGGACAGGACTCTGCTTTCCAATGACACTGCATAAAACTGCAAAGGAAGGAGTGGGGAACATTACACCGTGGGTGAAAAATGTGTGAATGCCTAGAAATTCAATCTCTATGCTGTCCCCTTCTTCCAGCAATGCCAGGAGCTCATTAACATCCCATAAGGGGAAAGAGAGAACTTTGACCTGAGGCTAGGCCTCTTATCAAATTTCCCTGAGCAGAGTTTATTTCCTGGAGCATCCTTTCCTGTCCACAGTCCTGCCACCCCCACACATGCTCTGGGAACAAGGCTATGGGCAAATGCAGGATCCTGAGCCTCCATGGACAGCCTCAGGTGGGATTTCACGGCCATCAAACCAGCCCAATCCCTGCTGGTAAGGGCAAGTGGCATGGCACACAGCAAACTTTCCCATCTTTCTCCCAGAAAAGGGTACCTTTCTCCACTCTGCTCCTTGGGACCAGTCCTGAGTCTATGCTGTCACCTGCACTGTGCCCAAGCTGCTTGTTTTAGGTCACACTTCCCTGCCTTGATGGCCTTCACCCATTTCCACCATCTTCTTGCAGAGAAAAGAGCTACCCTGGTGTTATATTTAGACTTAAAAGCACTGTACACTTACTGAAATAATACTTTAGGGCAATTTTCAGGTTTCTCCAAATACATGGGGGAATTTCTTCCTGCTGCCTTGGGAGGGGGCCATGGGTCCTGCTGTTGCTGCAGGTGCTGGGATGCAGGCAAAGGCATCCCAAACAAGCAGCACATGGAATCCCAGAGAGTAAATGGCTGCATCCCCAAGCTCCAGCTTGGCAAGTGGCACCAGGGATATAAATACCCCGCTTCCCCTCTCCAAGGAGCCTCTCCAAAAGCACCAGGTACAAGTCAAAACACGTGCAAGGAGCCTCACAGCCGGAATCAGCTTCTAGCAGGGGAATTAGCACCGGAGGTTTGTGAAGTGCAAGAGTAATTAAAGGTTACAGCTGCCCCTGCACGGAGCTCGCTGGCAATCAGAGTGCCCTGGAATGCTCACCAGAAGGTACTGCAGGGTGTTAAGAGAGAGGGAGGGAAAGGAAAGCTGGAAAAAAACAGGTACCTTCATAATAATGTTGTGGTAACAATGCGGGACACTGATTAAATCACCTTTCTGTCACCCAAAACTTACAGCCACATCCTGCATTTTTATTTCCATGGAAGAGGGGACCTGCCAATTCCCAGCAGAAAGGAGCTGAGGGCTGAGGTGCCTTTATTCCCCCTGCACTGAATTAGCAGAGCCCTTTATGAGACTATTTTCACATTATTAATTAAAAAAAAAAAAAAGTAAAAGAAACAAATCATTGCAAGCTGGAGTTAAAAAAAAAAAAAAAAAAAAAAAAGCAATATTTTCCAGTCCAAGTGACAAAATATATGCTCATCTCCCTCCTTGAGACTCTTTGATGGCAGAGGGCTCAGAACCAGACTTTCTCCTTGCAATCCCAGGAATTGGACATCAGCCTTTTTTCATTCCCTGATGATGACAGGGGAGGTTCCCAGGGCATGAGGCAGGACAGAGGCAGGCCCCAGAGATCACTCAGTGGAAGAGTTTCTGGTTGCATCTTCTCATAATTTTATCTTTCCTCTGCCATTTTTCATTTCAGTTTGTACTTGTGATTTATTTTTCTTCTCTCTAACCCTGTTGCAGTAATTACAACTTGGAAAAGCAAGGATTGGTAGGACTGCCAGGCCTCCAGGACAAATGGGAAAAACTGAGAAAATAAGGCAAGATGAGACCTCGACTTGGCCATAAAGTCAAATTCTTAACACTGCGGAAGCTTAGTACTACCCTTGTCTACCTACCAGGTTCCTGAAGCTCCCCAAATATGGAGATTTTATACCTCCTCAGGTAATTATTTTCTTTAAAAGTTCCCCATCATGATTAAATCCAAATCTTTCCTGCTACAACACTTTAGCACTTTGTGAGTGTTCAGAGAGAGGTATTTATTGCTTTTTTTCTTCTAAGATTTAATTTGGGTATTTCAAGTCAGTTATCCTTTCTCCCCTCAGTTTTCTCCAAGCCAAAAAACCCCATGTTTTCTACACTTCTGCTCATTCTTGCTTCTTCCAGCTGAGGAAGTCACATCTTTTGGGAGCTCAGGTGCCCAAAAAAATCAGAGTCCCCCAGACAAGGCCTTGTGCTACACAAGGCACACAAACTGCTCCATGGATAAACAACACCCTTGTCTAAACATATTAATATCATGCTTGCTTTTCCCTCCCAGAGAGAAATGTTGGCTGATTTGCCAGCATTTTGCTTGCTCTTGGCACAAGGCAAACAACTACATGAGTTGCAAGCAAGGCAAGAACCAAACCATTTATCTCTACTGGCAGAATGCAGCTCAATTCCAGTAAAAAATTCCACAGCAGCTGCCTACACACTTACCTCAAAGCATGTAAGGGAAACATTCATCTCCATAAAATCATGCAAGCTGTAACTTCTCAAACTAGGTTTAAGTAAAATAAACTCTGCATGGGTCAAGGTTAAACATTTATAGAGCCCCATCGGTGTTTGCTGTGAAAAGAGCATTTTCAGATCAAAGAGTGATGTGCTCTACAGCGAGGCAGTCTCAGCAGCAATTCATAAGAACACAGCAGTGCAAAAATAAAAGTGCTCTCTCGGTTATCTGGAACACTAATATTGATTTTAGGAACTGCATCTGCATGTTTGTTTCTAAAGACATTGAAGTTTCAGCAATGAACATGCTACTTCAATTCAACATCTCGAGCCATTTCAGCCTGAACTTACACAGAGTGGGAAGCCTTGAAAGGGGCAAATACTCAGGTGGCATGAGTCTGTTTAAGTTGAATACAAGCCCATATTTTTGCCGCAGCTGAGGATTTAAACATAACCCAGGAAACTCACAAAACATTATATTCTGCCTATCCTTCTCCTGCACTCATAACCTAATAAACATTACAGATGCTGGATGCACCTTCCCAGACTGACAAGGTATTGTTATCATCAGCAAAACACTGAGAAGTGGTTTGAACTGCTGTAGTGGTCTGCCTGGGGCTCCATCTCCCCTCAGCCTGATCAGACAACTTTTCCTATTCCCTCTGATCCCCCCTTACCTCTTGAGATAGTTTCTCCCGTAGAGGATCTGCTGCAGCAAGGTGACCACGGCAAAGGCGCAGATGAAGATGAAGAACAAAGTTCTGTTTCCCAGCAAATCCCGGCTTGATGAAGGGTCAGTGTATCCCATCCTTCTGAAAAGCCACTGAAGCTTCACTGGGTAAAATTCAGTTCATTGCCACCTTCATGCCCTTTTTGCTGGGGGCGGGAGGGGAATGCCTGCTGGCTTTTCTGTTAGCAATCCAAGGACAAGGTATCCCATTGTTTGGCCCTGCTGTCCCTTCCTTGCCCCTTTTGGATGTTAGCTCCAGGACTGTGCGCAATGGCTTGCTTCCATGGTAAAGTTTCCAGGAGATTCAGACGTGGGTAACATCTAAAATCATCTCTCAGAGCTCTCTCAGCGCAGGCAGCCTGTGCTGTGTGAGAGGCATTCTGTTCCCTCTAAGCCTCTCTTGAAAACCCGCTGCTAGCAATTATCTACTTCAATCCCATTTTCATATTCCAGATGGGGGAAGCTGCACACAAACCAGAGAACTGCAGCCAATGGCAAACACGGGGCTCCGGCAACCTGCGTTGGAAGCACATAGTCGTCAGCTCCTCTCTGCTTCTGCTCAGTGATTCCGACCAAATGTGCTCACAAGGAGACGTGACTGGGGCTTGCTATTATTGAACAAGCATGCAACAATCATGAGGATTTCATTCAAAACCCTGCAGGGAAAGAAAAAAAAAAAAAAGAAAAAAAAAGCTCAGCAGCAGCAGTCTGGTCAGGCTAGCAGGAAAGCTGCATTCTGTGTGCAGCAGCGTGCCGTCCGTGCCGTGGCTCCGGTGCTGTGGCATTTGCATGCAGAATGCAGAGCCTTCAGTCCCACTCTGCTCACTATTTGGGCTCCTCTGTTTCCCCTATTCCTCCAGAGTAAGCATGAGCAAGGTCACTGTGCATCCCTTCAAGGACAGAGCTCTCAGTGCCTGCATGCTGATTTATTGGAGGCTCTGAGTAGCCTCACAGCCGCAGAGAGGGAGCCTGCCTCTCAGTGCAGGCTCTAAGAACCATTCATTTAAAGAGACAAATATTCTGATTGTTCCTCCACTAGACACAGTTCTCTTTTGAAAGGGCAGAGCAACAAGACCTCATCCACAGCCATCGTAACTCCTCTAAAACCCCCTCATTTTCAGGAGAGGCTCAATTCTGCTCACAGGGAGTTTTGTCGCTCATTTCACTGGGAGCAAAATCTGCCCCAACCCTAAAACAAGTTCCAATGAAAGCTTTGTCCATGAATGAAACATCCAGACTAGGAGGTTGTTTTGCCCCAGTAACAGATGGGAAAACGATTTTGACAACAAAAAGGGGGAATCCATTGTCTAAGGGAATAGGAAGATTTTTGTGTGAATAGATTTTCCAACAGTTAAATCGGCATATGCAAATTGCTTTAGTGTGCCGGCAGCCCAGCTGTGTGGAGCAGCAAACAGAGTGTTCATGGACTTTGTTTCAGCTGTAACTCATGCTCCATGTGAAGAAGGGCCAAAGGTAACTTTGTGCAACCCTTTCAGCACAATCCTTAAAGACAGGACTAGTCCTCAGCATGACCTACAGCAATTTAGGCAAGACAGACAATGGCTAAAGCAGGCTTTGCCTTACTTAATTTTAAGCAACAGAAGTCAAACAAGTGTTTAAGGTGTGATGCTGGTCTCCCTGACCTCCTGCAGGCTGGAGAGCAGCACTTTAGACACAACTGACTTTGCAGAGAAGGTTTAGGGACCCAGCCCCTGGTGTGTCCTGCCTCAGTGCCTCTCACAAATCCCACACCTCTGTCTCTGAACCCTGCAAAATGCTTCCATTATCACCTTGCTTATAAATACAGTGGGGACCCTGAGTCAGATCAAAGATTATCCAGGGAAAAGCAGGGGTAGAGGGCAAGGACATACTGATATTTCCTTGGAAACACTCTTCTACTATTTTGTCATTCAGGATCTTTCATAAAAAAGGAAAGAAAACCAATATTTAGGTTAGAGAAATAACTCAGTGGGATGCACTGTCCTGGGAATAATACATACCCCAGGGGACTGCAAGCTAAACACAAAAAGTAGTTTGATTCCCTATTGTCAAAGCCATCAGCTCTGGGGGCAAATATTTATTCTTTAAATGATCAGTTCATATAAGCTCACATTATATGAGACTGTTTCCATATAGGAACTGAACCATTTTGATGGATCTAACTAAAAAACCCTCTCAGAAAAAGGAAAAGCTGTATGGCCATCAAAATTCCCAGGCTGAGACCCCACAAGACACTGCACTGGCAGATTTGTATGCAGTAGCTTAGTCAAGGCCAGTAAGTTCAGAAGTGAAGGAAAATTTACTTAACGATTTGAACTGTTTGATTTCTACTGATAGCTTTGAAAACTCAGAGAAATTTGTCTCAGTTGCTCTGGGAGTCATTTTACAATAACAGCAAATTATCGGAGACTAGAACTTGGCTTTCTATGATTTTCTGTAGGTGTTACACTGATTTTGCAGATTCTTATGTCACCTAGGTTTTGGTGAAAACACTTTCAGCTTTTCTACTTTTACTGCCCTCCATTCAAAGGGATTTTTTTTTCCCTTGAGATCTGTGCAGTAGTGCACCAAATTCCTGAGCCTAGCAGAAGCTCTTTCTCCTGGAGTGATGGTGAGCCTGAGCTGCAGCAAACAGCCCAGGTATTCTGTAAGTCTTTGATTTTCTGCGTCCTCTCATCATTCTCTGCTATATCAGGACTGGCCAGAAGATGCAGCACCTGAGAGACCTATGAGCAGGAGAGCTGCAGACCCAAAGAACAAAGTACAAGGATATCTACAAAAAGCAGGAAAGGTTTTCTGTGCCAGAGCTTGCACAGGCATCATTCCTGACATCACATGCAAAAGAAATCTGTTTGCTGCCCTCAGCCCAGTACAGCAACACTGCACAACGGGAAGCAGACCAGCTCCTTGCAAGCACAGAGAAACAGAATGTCTATTGACAAATTTTCATAGGAGACTCAAGGTTGCCTGCAATATTTATTGTGAGTGAAACTGTCTGAGACTGCAGAAGAAGTGCTGAATGAGCAGTGTCAGCACTCATTCCCGGGGCCCTTTGAGAATTTGACTTGTAAACTGCAGGCCTCCTTTAAAGCATCAGGCCTCTGCAGAGAAAAAAAATTTATTTTTTATAATAATTTGACACCCTGCATGTGAACAAGCAGCAGGCAACAAAAGATCCCCTCCAGAGGCTGAGAAGGATTGGAAAAGCCCTCTAAGAGCATTGAGCCCAACCATTCCCCCAACACTGACAGGTCCACACTGACTCATGCCCCCAAGTGCTGCATCCACCTGCTTTAATAACATTTCCAGCACGACAGGCACAAGCTCAGAACGGGTATTCCTGCATCCATTCTTGGAGCACAGACTTCAAAATCTAAAGCAAATCTGGCAAAAATGGATCTCAATATGAAGCTGCCAGAAGCAGTCAGTCTTACACGTGTCTGGCCTTTATTTGTTGCATGTGAGCTGCTTGCTAAATATCACCAGAGATAATCTGTCACAAGAAACTCCTCCAGCCTGAGCAGTGAGACTCTGAGTGCTCTAACACAAACACAAACATGCTCCTTACAGTGACACCTTCCAATGGGAGCTCATCATTTGCCCTTGGGGCCCAATGAAGCAGGTTTGAATTTATTTATTTTTTAAAAGGAAGCTAGAATTAAGTTTCAAAGACAAAGAAGCCAAGACCATGCTACTGAAGCTCTATATGAGGGAAGATGAATTGGCAAAAGGACAAAATCTGGTAGGGGTCAGACTCTACTTCTCTTTTGGAGGCAATAAGTTCAGATCTCTCTGTTTAAAGGACAATACACAGCCCTTCCTGCTGAAATGCAGTTTATTTTTTAATGCAAATGAACTAGAAAAATTCATTTTTGAAAGGCAGGCCTGATTGGGAATTTTTAAAATACCTTTCACTGAACTTGTCATTTGAATCAGTGTTTGACTGATCATGCATCCTAATTTCAGCTGAAAGCAAGGGAATTTGGTGTTTGGGACAGCAGATCTGTCTCTTGGTTGTTTAATCACAGAACACTTAACTGAACATGTTAACTCACAGAATCATACAGGTTCAGGGTAAAACAAGACATGCGTCAGACCAAAGAACTCCACTGCCAGCATTGCAAAATACTATGGGTGGCAAACAGTTTGAGGAGAACATTTTTTACACCTCGTTTCCCCCCCTAAATTAAAATTAAATCATGCCTATTTACAGTTTCTACAATGCTTGTGTAAACTGCTAGATCCCTGATTTTGCAAAGAGCTGGCACATAGGTATATGGCTGGAAGGTTCTGCTGAACACGAAACTCATAAACATATGCTTATCAATATTAATTCTTTTGCAGATATAAAACATGAATTTATTAGCATAATCGAGTGCTTAACACAATGTCTAGTCCCCCATCACTGCCACAAATCCATATGTCTTAAACTGAGAAAGTGAAGGAAGCTGAAAAGATTCAGCTAAGATGTAAACATTTATTTTCTTCTGAGCTGGGTTCAGCCACGTGGGGATGACAGTGGCTAATTTGGCACCAGGCTCCCACCTGTGGAGACAGCTGAATTAGAGGACATGTCCTGAACACAACATATGGTCTGTACACTGGATACACATTACATCATCTCTTAAATCATGACCAATTTTCCTCCAATTATGGGTCACATAGTGCCCCATTATGGGGGAAAAAAATGACCCAGTGCATAAAATACTCCTTTTTTACTCTGATGACATCATCTCTGCTGGGAAAGGAATGATGTCTGCCTCAAAGGAATAAGGTCTCCTGGCGGGAAGCTCTGCAGAGGCTGCCCTGGCTGCAGTGCTGTACGTTTACTGTTGACAGCTCCTCATGGAGAGCCTACTAAAATGTATAGCAAAATGCAAAACTCAGAGCTGAGGACAGCTCTGCTTTCCCAGTGGTACTTCCATTTCCTAGAAAACAAAGGAAGTTCAGTGTGATTGTTATGGTCCTGTTCAGGCTCATGGCCCTGGAAGTAACTGAGAACAGTGGAAGCCCAGCCTCTCTGCAGAGAAAAGGAAACAGGACCCAAATTCATTTACAGGGATCATCAATAATAAACATTAGTTTGATTTTGGAGCACTGGATGAGAGCCCTGGGTTTAGCAACAATTCAGGGGGACTGAGATGTTGGCAGAGCCACAGAGGGGTCAAAGGGTTTCCATGGCCAGCAGTTGCTCTCAAATAAGAAATGTGATCCTGCCTCTATTCCAAACAAGTCATAACTCCCACCTAGTTCTCCAAAACCACCTTTAAAACCTCCCAAAGGAAAGCACTGGAATTAGTAGCAATCACTTTAATGGGTGTTGAAAGATTGATATTTCTTTTGGATGAAAATATTCCAGTAGTAACATCACAATGAACAAATATTTCCCATGACCAGAATAAGGATCACACAATATCTAATGCTGAAAACCACAATTACCAAAATTAATAATTATTTCACTATTTCAACAGCATGTTTTTACAGAAAAAGTGAAAAGGTTAATCTCAAATATTTTTAAAAATATGCAATATGGCATAGTAATTCACAGAGAGAGCATATCAGATTTTGGAATATGTTTTGCTCTGTCAGTGAGTGGCATTAATCCACATTAAAGAATGGATGTAAATGTGAAAATGAAACTTTTTCTCTGAACTATCAGCTAATTAAAACCTTCAAATGTTTACTCTGCTCTTATGATCAAGATGTAAAAGAGACCTATTATAGAAAATTATTTAGGAAAATTTACAAGGGTAACTTTTAATCTCAGTTCTGCAGGGATTTTGTATTCAAAGAAATTAAGTATATTCCTCTTGAATTAACCATCATCTTCAGTTCCCATGACCTTTCAAGGAACCCAGACATTCAAATTTTGAGCCATTCCTCATTATGCCCTCCAACAGCACTAATTACAATGCTGGCTACACACATTACTAACCACTAGTCTAACTGCTACTTCACCTGAGCTACTTCTCTAGCCAAAGCCAGTATGTATTCAGACACATCATCATGACTTTTTAAATAATCCATGCTAGTCCATGCTTAGTTCAGTCCATGACAAAAATCACTAATTAAAAAAAAAAAAAGTCCATCTGGCTTTTGTGGTCTTCAAAAATCCCTATTCTTCATGAGGTGTATCTTATTTTGCTCTTCTGTCACTGTGGAAATGCCCACTGGAACCTGGACAAGGAACCTGGCAGACAGACACATCCACCTTTACAGCACTGTGACCAGACACACCTTTCTGCCCCTCCTGGGGCAGTGTGGATTCAGACTTTTAGCCCTGCACAGTCTCTGGTCTGACCTGAAAAGTGGCCACAGACGTGGCTATTAATATAGCTGGTGGCATTTTCAAATTCCTTCCTTTGGATCTGTGATCTGCCATAAATCCCTGGGTCGTGCTTTCCTGTGTTAGGGTAACAAATAAAGAACATTCCTGGAACAGTCAGACACTGCAGCCAGGCATCAGCTGAGTCAGCTCCTGCCACTGGCATTTGTAATTTACCCAGGCAAGAAGGAAAGGTGACAGTGGGATTTATTAGCCCCTTTGGCAGACAGCTTCCAAACTGCAATTTGGAAGTCGTGTTTGGTAGCATGGAAACGGCTCGGCTTACAAACAAGTGCAAAACCAAGACAACAATGGTCCATTTTGCTGCCAAGCAAGCTTGAGAGTCTCAAGGGCAGCACCAGCCACCCAGAGGGATAAGCTCCAATCACAGGCAGGGCCTGGATCACCCCTGACCTCTGCCAGCAGCTTAGCCTTTTACAGCCCTGTTACAGGCAGCGCTGGCTGGCATGGGCAGGGAGATGGAGGGCTGCAGCTAAAAATGTATTTAAGCATCTTCCTCCCCTTAGGATGTTGGGAGTTAAATGAAAATCCTTGTTTGGCTCTTGGCTGCAAGTGAATTTGTCCAGGGCTGTGATTAGAGCAAGACCTTAAACTCAGCCTGCTGATGGCAGTGGCTGGAACAAGATGGTGCTTAAGGTTCTTTCCAACTCAAATTCTGATTCTATGATTTATAATGACATTAGCTATATTCCAACTGCTTCCAGGTCTGTATTCCACATATTTCTTTCTATAACAGGACCACGAGTACATCCACCAGTCTGAAAATTTTCAGGTTTTATCTACAATTTTGGTGGTGGTGTTGGCCTCTTGCTGGAGACCCTGCAACAGATGTTCATTTAAATAGCTGAGTACAGTGAACTGGATGTGTTTATTTTCTCTAAGAACCTAAAATGGGGAAGACAGAATGGTAATTTACCCACAGCCAATACTAACATCCAACACCATACGGCCTACAGGATCCAGTGCTGTGCAGGCAGATATTAAAGGAAATGCCTTTGACAGGGAAAGACATCCCCAGAAGAGTGGGAAAGAGGAGAGGGCAGCACAGCATGGCGTTCAGCCAGAATAGGGCTGGGGTTTTTTTCAAAATATTCCCATCAGCATCACCTTTATTTAAACATCACTTTCAATCAGCTTTTTTATTTTCTTCCAGGTGTATCCAGCAGCTCCTCTGGAGCTGAGAAATTTGTGCGTGGGTTTTCTTTCACGCACTGTGGGTAGGAAGGTATGTGGGAACTATAATTCAGTCACTCTAAATCACATGTAGCTGAAGCTTGAAAGAAAAATAATAATAAATGGTTCAGATTGTCAGGCTCAGTGCAATTCTCAATCAATTAAAGCTCATTTTAGCACCAGGGCAGTTTATTTTTATAATGTTCTTCTGGCATTTTGATGCTTTCATGTTACTGTGTAGCTAAAAGGTCCTGCTGGGAACAAATTACTCTTGGTAAAGCATTCTCTGAACTACAATTTCAGTTTCAATGATAATAAATATCAAATGATAGTAAATAATATCCACAAGAGCAAACAGCAACAAGAAAAGGGCTACTGGCAGTGAGAGAGAATGGCTTTGGACCTGGGTAAAGAAGGAAGAGAAACCAAGGGCTCAAATACAGTAAAACCATTGTTTGGGCTCAGAGTCTACAAAGTATTCTTCAATGCCTATGACTTCCAAATGTTATTCAATGTATTGAGACATTAAACAGTGAAAAGTCACCAGTGAAAATATCCCTCCACTGGCTTGCTGCTTCTTTTCATGAATGGTTAAAATTAAATACTGTGTCTGCATTTCAGATCTGCATTTTCTGTTGTTATCATGGCTCCCCTTTCACAGATAAGGATTGCCCAAATCTAAATTTCTCTTTTGCTGCACTTGAGAATTTGAACCACAGTGCCAGATTCACACTGAAGGTTTCAGAGCTTCAAAAGTTGCTTAAATTGATGAGGAGAGCTCTTCCCTGATGTGACAACAAAACCAAAACTAGTACTGTTTGTGGATCCTTGCAGCGCTTGGAAACAGCTGGCAAACAAAGCACAACACTGTGAGTTCACCTTTCCTTGCTGGAATCAGAGACAAAATATTTGTTTAATAAGAGGGGCAATAATAACAGTAAGTTGTTCTTTTTTTTTTTTCCTCTGTGCCAAAGACAAAGATATTATGGAGGATATATCCTAAACTGTTTCACACTGTCATTATCAACTGATTCAATTTTTGCTTTAAGCTTTACCAGGAAAGGGAATTAAAAGCAAAGTGCGAAGGGTGTATGAAGAATGTCTCTTACTCCTTTTTAATTTACAGATTTCTAGCCTCCTTGTTGCTCCTGCTTTTCCTCCTTTGGAGCCATCCCTCACAACACACTGATCTAGGCAGAGATTTTCTCTTTTCCTTTCCCAACTGGAAAAAGGACCATATCAAACACAAAATAATAGGAAAATTAAGTCCTTCCAGTGAAGGAAGGAGCTATGGCAGGGTCATCAGCTTCCCTCTGGCAGCTCCTGCTCAGGTGCTGGCCCCTCACCTTGGATATCACTGAAGGTTTGGCTTGGAAATCCAAGGAAGCTGCAGCTCAGATCTGTACATTCAGCATTCTTCTGCTCTGGACAAAGGAAGGACAAACTTTTTCCTCAGCACTTCTCCTTCCAGCTGATGAAGCAGAACCAGCTGGCACTGCAAAAATTCGGTGTTTTCACAACAAACACTGTGCTGTTACATATCACCTTAGCTAAGACAGTCACCAGCTCCACAGGAATACACACCTTGCCCTGGGCCACACACCTGGAAAATCCCTGAAAGTTCTGACCAGTTCTCTACACAGAGCTCCAGACTTGAGCTCACCAGCTGCTGCCTGGAACCAGCTCATCACCTCCCCTAAAATACGCAGAAAAGTCATTAACTCTGCATTTTGTACCCACTGCCTGTCCTTGCAATCTCCACTCTCCCATCACAACACGTCTGTGCTTCAGAAATCAATGTGTTCCTGTTGGCAGTTTTATCTCCCCGGCAGCTAGTGAAGAGTTACAGAGCTACAAAAAGTTCAATATACATCCAACGTGATTTCAAGCTACAGTTCCAAATGTTTCATACCCCATTGGCTTTAATAGGCTATTAATATTATATGTAAAAGCTTCAATTAAAGAATCGTTAATGATTTTGCTGCTTTTGCAGAACGATCCTGTCTTATTTTAATGTAAAACCCTAAACTTCCTCTCAGCAGGCTAAAAAACCAAGTCCTTCCTTATCTTCATTGGAGTGGGGACAGCAACCCTAACTATCATTTCCTAATTAGCTGTAGGTTTGGGCTCAGCTCCATGTCTCACCAGGCTTCCTCCCTGACTCAAGGCAGAGCTGCACCACAGTGCTGGGGACTCCGGGCTGGCTTGGCAAGGCCAGATGGGATTTCTGCTCCCAGCACCTGAACTGTGACTGCTGCAGGCTGAGGGGGAGTCATCTGCCTCCTAGTCAGCTCACATGCAGTGCAGGTGGGCGTCTTTGCCCTCCTCAGCACCTCTTCCCTCATTTCTGAACCAGCAATCAGAGCATTTCTTGGCCTTGCAGGTGTACTGCAGAAGGAGCAACAACAACTTTCCACTTACTGTGTAAGGCAAAAAACAAACAAAAAAAAAACCACCAAAAAAATCCCTGCTGCCTTTTAACATATGATTGTGCCAGTTTAAGATCCTAAGATCTCACTCTAGCAAGAGCAGGATCCACCTGACTGAGCACAGGATCCACTTCCCTACGCAATCCCATCCCCAGTTCCTTGACATGCCTTCTGAAGATGCACAAGCATCACACACAGCTCTTGGAAAACAAGAAATCTTGATGTTACCAGCACTGAAGAGAGATGAGTCTGACTCCCACCACCAATGAATGTGCCTACACTCACCAAAACCCTCCAGGCACTTAGCTGGGATTTAGTCAACATGCTCCGTGGAGAATGAGAGCTCTTTGAATCCCAAAGTATCCCAAAGGAACATCAAATGAGTCACATCCCAGAACACCTTTCTCTTTCCTGAGTATAACAGGGGCTTTGGATGACCATTTCAGCTGCAAGTGGGATGGCAAGAGGGCCAAGTGTGAAAGCAGCATGGAAACAAGCTGATGTCAGGAAAATAACATCAGAAAGTTAGCTATGATTGTTTTCCCCTTAACATTTAATCCACTCAAAGTGCCAGTCTTACATCCAGTGAAAATGTCACAGAAAATCACACTTCCTGCAACCACCTACCACCAAAGGGGGACAAAGCTACAGAATTTTACCCAGATTTCCACTTTTACCCTCGTCCTCTTGTTTCTCTCCCATAGCTACTGTAGATGATCATCACAAAATGAATAAAACATACTTCCATGGGAATGGAACAACATGTGCCAGCTTTGCTGCTGGCATTCTGTCCACATGACTAGCACTCCCCTTTGCTAACCCTTCTTCCCTCTTCTGCTGTTAACCCTCCACTCACAGACAAAAGGAAAACAAAGTGAACCTTGGGTGCTTCTTCCCCCTCGGTGACATCAAAAAATGGTCTGGGATGAGGAGATGGGGGGAGTTATATTTCCACACAACATAAGAGAATCAGATACTTTAAAATAACAGGTCTCACAGAACTGAAATATTTTCAAAAGCAAGAAAAATCAAACAACTTGAAACTATAAAAAGGAAATAATTTGAAACTATGAAAAGGAAATGCCCAGTTATATGGAAGGTAGCTTTTGGACCTCCCTTTCATGAACCAAAATGCTTAGTGAGCTTCAAAATCTGCTCTGATGATCCATGCAAAGAGTCAGATCACTGGCAGCTTCACAGGCTCCATATGAACACCTCAAAATCACTGTGTGAGCCACTCAGACTTCCCTCAGCTCAGCTATTCTGTATTCATCTGCCACGAAGGTGGGACACAGGGACAGCTTGCATGACCTGAAGCATTTATTTTTCAATATTATTCTGTATTTTCATGTTCTTCAATAAGATGCCTGACCTGCAGGTTACCCCACAGGGATGGCAGGGAATGACGACAGGAATACAAAATGAAAAAAAACCTAATGTTTGCATAATTTGGCCCCTGGATGAAATCTCAGAGTGAAATCAGAGGATCTAAAGATTATTAAGAGAGTCTGCCCTGATTTTTAGGTTATATTTCACCCTTTGGCCATCTCACTTGGCTGCAGAATAAATACCACCTGCTGTGGCAATAACAAATACAGTTTGCTGGGGCTAAAGTTCCTGGTACAGTGCTTTATTTGCCTTGAACACTTCAGAAAAAGAATGCCTGCAAAAGAAATCTTCATTTATTGCACCATTTGAAGGCTAGCAGAGAAATCCTCAAACAACAAGCAGCTAACAGCTGGGTAAATGCCAGATTTCACTGAGTTGTGCCAGGGATGTATTTGGCCATGTATTTTTTTGTTTGTGCATCCCCCATAAAGTTGAATCATTGGGAAAATTTTGCCTAATCAAGAGCTTAAGCCAGTACGTGTTTAAATCAATGGGAAGCAATCTTGATTTCCTAGGGAGGAATGGCAATCTAAATCACTTTATTATAAACTCAGACTCACTTTTTTTGTTCTCACAGCAAAATCTACTGCTCAAGTAGCTTTAACCTACCCCTGTTACCATCAGAAATAGAGATCTTTAATCCAGCAAGTGGCCAAGCACTACCCACAAGCTTTTAAAGCCCTGGGGAAAGCTTAGAGCAATCCTGGGAAGCATCCAATACCATACTGGAGTGATATGTAGAATAGCTATTTCAAGCTCTTTTCCCTATTTGTTACCATCCCGGATAAAAAGGCATTAACTAATTATTTTAATTGCACTTTTTGTAGTATTCCTCGTGGGACCTGGACTGCAGCTGCCTCAGCTTGATCCCATTTGGCTGGGGGATGGGATGCTGCTATAAAATGTGTTTTCCCCAGAGTGAATGGGGCTTTCTGCTGCAGCTGTCTGTGCCGAGGTGGGGGAGCTGCTGGCACAGGTGTGTGGCACAGAAATGCTCCCTGATTTGAAACTATCTCATAGGCTCCAGCAGGAAATCTTCAGGCAGCTCCTCAGGAGCAAGGCCAGATTAACTCTCCCCTCCCATCTTTTTGGTAGGGAGGAAAGCTCACACTGATTACTTTTAAAAGAACAAACACCTTTGTGTGACCGATGCCCTGACAATTGTACTGATGGGATTTTTTTGCAAACAGAATTTTCTTAGTTTCTGAGAGCAAAATGTTGCAACTGTTTGGAAGAGTCATGATCTCACAGGCAATGAGCTATCTGCAACAAGATTCAGATCACTTATGGAAAAATATGCTGTTAGGAATGGAGTGAAGGAAAACACCCCCACAGAAACCTGATTAATCAAGTACAATTGGCAGCAAGCACAGAAGAGAGATTGTGCTCTTTAGGAGACATTTTTTGGTGCAGATGAGTTTCTGCTCCCCTCCAAGTGACATTGTCCTGTTTTTTCTGCTCCTATTCCTGTTTCAGTCCTGGTGGAGCTGTTGCTGCCTCAAATCTCACCCTCATTTTGCTTGGGCTCCAGTCTTTTACAGGTGAGAAAGGAAGGGGATTTCCAGCCAGACTATCACTGCAAAAAAATCCTTGTTTCCTCCTGAAAATCCTGCTCAAGTTAAAGATGAGTTACATCAGTATCAGAGACACTGAGGTGGGTATAAGACATTCCCAGGAGCTGGTCAGATCCTGTTTTGCAAAGTTCTCATGGTATCATCCTCTTCTAGACTTGCTACTGGAAACCTCTTTGTTCTGGGTGGACCAGGGGCTGACGTTTTCCCCTAACACAAACAGAATCTGATAACCAGAAAGGGACATCACTCCTTCTCCATGTGCAATGTTAGAGAGTTAACTTTCCTCCCCCTTTGTTATTTCAGTTCATTTACTGAAAAAATAACAGATGTGCCCAGAAGAGGAGCTTTGGGAAATATTCCTGTTTTTTTCACTAAACAAACTCTGACAAGTTGAACATCCAAAGTACAGCAGCTCCCTTCCCCTCTCTGACCTATGCCTCCCAGCTTGAGGAGGTTGTCAAAGGCCTTTCCTCTTCCCCTCACAATTTCTGCGTCTGCAGCCTGGTCTGTGCACTTGCTTGCAAGATAACCTGGGGTGAAACAGCATCTTCTGACTCTGGAAGAGACTGAATTATATCATTACATTATACTTTAGGTGCAGATAGGGTTTTCTTTGATTCTCCTACATCTGCAGAGTTGTTTAATGAAAGTGCAGCATCTGGTCTAATAGGCCCTAATTAAAAATAAAATTTAAAAAACTACCACTTTGTCAAACAGTTCTGACTAGCTGTTCCAGACTACATTATTTTATGGAAAAGTTCATGGTGTGCCAGGGCAGAGTTGCTTTTTAATGAAGGAAACATGAAGCTGCATCGCTACAAGCACTACAACCTGGCTTAAACTGGAATACCAATGGAAAAATCAAACCTGTCCTGCTCTCAGCCACCTGTGTTTGTTGTTGCACTGCTCCTCATCTTTCACAGCATTAGTGTTTGCATGGGTTTTCCATGATTAACTGAGACGCAATCCAGTTTAGAATAGGCCCAGCAGGAAAAGAATTTTAAAGGTTAGTTGTCAAATTGCTCAGCTTCCCAACAAAGAAACAGATCCAAAAGCAGAAGAAGGGATGCTACATTGGAATTTGGAGATGAAGGGGTGAAAAGGCTGGACGATTTTGGCAGTGGTGCTGCTTTCTGTGAGCTGGAAGTGCTTGCAAAGTGATGGCCTGAAAACGTGACTTGTGCCATTCTCAAGCAAGCCCTGCTGAAATCTCCAGACAGCATCGCATCGCATCTCTCCATTTTTGCACACCACAGGCTGGTTCTCCAGCAAAGTCAGTCCAGCTCAAGCAGGCAGGAGGATAAAGAAGTGTCACACAAGTGTGCAGGACAGAAAGCCCAAGAGCCACGTAGGGATGGAGGATTTTAAGCACAGGAGAGCTTCTGCCTCGCCGTGTCCCCTCGGGAGAGGCACTGCATTCCCTTGGGAAGGCAGTGGGGAGGGATGTGCAGGGGGCTGTGCTGTGCTGGGCTGGATGTTGAGTAACAGAGCTGGATGTTGTGTAGCTGCTCGTGGGCAATTATGTACAAAGTCACAACAGTGATGCTAGAAAGCTCCAGGCATCTTCACCAGACTTTGCTGGCCGTTAATCCAACAGAAGGCTGCTAATGGCATCTGATCGCTTTCTTTGTGCTACTGCTATTTAAGGCCACTCTGAAGGGCACAAACTCTTCCCTATTATACAATGTGAGATTCAGGCAAAATTATAACCCTGGGTTTCAGAAGGATGAGTTCTCAAAATGACAATAAACTAACAAGATGTGAACTTTTTATTTTTTAAGTGTTCAGCCATGAACTGGAAAGGAATCAACTCTTGAAAAGCAAGGATCTCTGATCATAAATGAAATACCATCTAGACAGAGGGATGAAAAATTCACCCATGACATTCCATTACTAAAAACCTTTACAACAACACTGTGGTTATGAACCTTGCCCATTGCAAAGGTCTATTGCACTGCAGCTCCTGCATGTCCACCCAGCATCCCTGCACATGGAAAACTGCACAGCAGCACCTGGGAATTTCAGGACATGCCAGTGTAGAGCAGAGGTTTTTAATATGGGTCAGAAAGAGATATGCCAGCACAGGAAAATGGGCAGCCAGAGGTGTCCTTCACTTCATCCATGCAAAGAGAGCTCCTGGAGTAGGTTCATGGGTGACACAGGTGATGGAGGGACAGGAGCATCTCCTGTGAGAAAAGGCTGAGGGAGCTGGGGCTGTTCAGCCTGGAGAGGAGCCCCAGCTGAGAGGCACCCACAGCCCTGGGTGCCCCTGGCTGTCCCTGGGTGCAGGGAGGGGCAAAACAGAGCCCAGGATCCAGCAATGGCACCAGAGCCATGGACAGGGACTGAGCCCAGCAACTCCACTGCACAGGAGGCACAACTTCTGCCCTGGGCAGTGTCCAAGCCCTGAAAGAGAGAGGGTGTAGAGTCTCCCCTCCCAGGGATATTCCAGACCCTTCTGGATACAATCCTGTGCCCTGTATTGTAGGATGATCCTGCTGGAGCAGGGATGTGGCTCAGATTGACTCCCTCCAGTCCCTTCCAAACTTACCCAGTCTGGGATTCTGGCATCCTGTGAACCAGAGAACCAAACACACCAGGTTCAGCTGGGCAAACTTTCAACATGCAGAACTGGTATCAAGTTTATGAGGCTTTCAGTCCATCTTTGGGGTGAAGGACCTTTAGTGTGGTCATGCAATTGTCAACCCTGGCTATGGCAAGTTATTATTTTTTGTTCCCTTCCAGCAAAAAGAAGACAGATAACTCATTGTCTGACTGGGAAAGGGCTCACACAACAACCCACAGCCACTGACTGTGAGAATTGCCCAAGTGCTGGCCTCACATTAAGAGGCAATAGATCTTTCTCAGAGTCTGGAGAGTCATCTATTATGAGCAAAAGCAGAGCCAAGCTGTTGGGAGAGGCAAGGCCTCTGCTTATCTTCACACTTAGGCAGCTCCTTACAGCCTCAGGGAAAGAGTTCACCTGACTCAGGAAGGATGGTGTGCATCATTTTAGTCACCAAAGAGATGTACCTAAAGACAGTGATGTCAAAATTGTGTCACTCAGCAAGTGACACACTGCCTGCCTTCCCCAGGAGGGACTAAGTCAGAATCCCAGCATGGTCTCTCCTGCCCTGCATAAGGAAAACTCAGAGGGAAAAGCTGGAAGAGGGTAGGAGGGTACCTGGGAGTCAGAGGCACAAACACAGATTTTTCAGCCAGACTGAAAAATCCCCCATCCTATAGAACCGCTCCAACACAGGACAAGGCTAGGAGTAATGACTCAGCTTTGTCCAGATCCCTTAGAAACACACTGAAAACACATTCTAAAACACCTATGAAATGGTTGGGTTTATACAGACTAGTGAATATCTAAAGGGAAATCTAACCAGCTTGTACAGCAGGCGAGTCAAATACAGTTTTTCATTTGGCTTGCAGTCAAAAAGAAGATCAAATGATGTACCAAATCCTACCTTCACAAGTACACAGGACAGCAGTGTGGCTGACAGCAGAATTTGATTGGAAAAAAAAGGAGTGAACTGGCCATTTCAATCCCTGCTGTGAGCATTCCTGATTAACACCAGCTGATACTTTTAGAATAGTAGGTCTGAGGATTAAAGTATTATGTAGGCTGAAAACACTACGTCACATCTCTAAAATTACTTTGTATCATTTAATACTCTGCATTCTATTAGGCTCAGTTCTTAGGTCCACAATCAATAATGAGAACCTCCCCCCCAGGTAGTATTTAGGGTTACTCACCCTCAGAGGCTTCTCTAAGAGATTTTGCCTCCAACTCTGCTTCATTATATTTTTTCATTTGTTTTCTTCAAATCCTACCTTAATGGTTTCTCTGTGAACCGACGGAATGTCCCATATGTAGATTAAGGAGAACTACTATTTTTGTTTTACTCTGATAGTTCTTAACAGAAAATAGTAATGCAATTTCTATTCACTCAAATATCTAAGCTCCAAATAATACATTATACAAAAAAAACTGCATTCCAACAAAACCCAAAAAACCCTCAAAAACCCCCCCCAAACCAAACACAAAAACCACAAAACAAACAAGCAAACAAAAAAACCAAAAACCAAAAAAATAAACAAAAACAAAAACAAAAAACCAAACCGAAAAAACCTACTCAGATCCTAAAGTTCACAATCCCAATGTCCTCTCTTCACATGTTCACCTTCCAGAGTTCAGGCACCAGATTGCTTTACCTGTCACTGCTCTGTTTACTGCAAATAGGAGGAAAAGAGTTTTCTGGATGTCACATTATACAGAAAGACTTCAAAAGAAAAGGCATATTATATTAAAAGTGGGAAATAAAAAAATCTGATTAATGCTCTATCCTTATATCATTATTATGATATACAATATAATTGTCTATTACATATACATCTAATTAAGGATATGTTCTATGCTTTTTCTAAACCAAAATTTATAAAAAATTAAGTCCAGTTTGAAATGCGCCCTGGACCTGTACAGAACATGACTGTGGTGCATAAAAGCCGGAGTTGTTCTGATGGAATGGCAGCTCTCTCTTGGTGATAGATCTGTAGAAAAGCTATTCAGAAAACACATGCTATAAACAGCAGAGGAAAACAGACATCTCTGGAAAAGTTGTTTTTAAGGCAGCTAGTCAGGCAAACCAGCCCTTGGGTGTGCTCAACTGTCCCCACTTGCTCCAGAATCTTCTTAAATTATCAGTTTAGATATGACAACAGGTTGAGGGAGGGGATCCTGCCCCTGTGCCCCTGGGCTCAGGTGAGAGCCCACCTGCAGAGCTGCCCCAGCCCTGGGCAACAACAGCACAAGGACCTGGAGCTGCTGCAGCCAGTGCAGAGGAGCCACGGAGATGCTGCCAGGGCTGGAGCCCCTCTGCTCTGGAGCCAGCCTGGCACAGCTGGGGCTGCTCAGCTGCACAGGAGAAGGCTCCAGGGACACCTCAGAGCCCCTGGCAGGGCCTCCAGGGGAGGGGCCGATAAAAGAGATGGAGAGCAGTTTTTTATAAGGACAGATAGAGACAGGACAAGAGGAATGGTTTCAACAGAAAATATAAATGATTTAGATGAAATGTTAGGAGATATTCTATCTTAGTCATGTAGTTTTTGTAAAGAAGCTGGAACTCTGAGCTCATCACAGGACCTCAGAATGGTTTGGGTGGGAAGGGACCTTAAAGCTCAGTGCCACCCCCTGCCATGGGCAGGGTCACCTTCCACTGTCCCAGGCTGCTCCAGGCCCCATCCAGCCTGGCCTTGGGCACTGCCAGGGATCCAGGGGCAGCCACAGCTGCTCTGGGCACCCTGGGCCAGGGCCTGCCCACCCTCCCAGCCAGCAATTCCTTCCCAATTCCCATCTGAATCCACCCCTGCCACAGGCAGGGCCAATTTATGGAAGGCAGGAACTTCTGGCGATCCTCTATTCCTACTCAGTGCCATCCGGAGAAGGCCCACCCTGAAACTGCGGCAGTTTGCTCAGAGCCTTTTCCAGTGAAGGTCTGAGTATCTCCAAGGAAATTCCACAGTTCCTCCTAGCAGCCTCTTGTAATGTTGAATGAATGCTCCCACTTAATTAATTTGCCTTGAAATTTCACAAAACTTCAGTAGATTTTCTCAGGATGGATTTTCTTTCCTTTCTATGTATATAGTGCCGCCAAAAATTAATCAACAGTGAAAAAATCATATTAAAAATAGTTTCATTTGTGGTCCATAAAATCTGGTGTAGTCTAGGACCATGAATAACTTCCTTTCACCCTACGAGCCCTAAGTAAACTTGTTGGTTTTTTTTGGTCAGCTATTGAAAAGTGCTGATATTAATTTACCTTATAATGTCTCCTGTTCTGTTACCTTGAGAGAGATCAAAAACTTAGGTGAAAAGCAATAGGAGTCATGTCACTTGTACTAAGCTCAATTTTTTTTGCAAATAACAACAATCTTGGGGTTTTTGGTGATTTTAATTCAGAAGCATAGGCTTTAGGCGATTTTTAACTCAGAAGCTGTGAATTACTCCAACATATAACACAGCAGTATTTTTTGGTTTCATTGTTAAGAATAAAACCTTCTTGCCAAACAGATCTACTGAGGTGTGAAGTGGACAGGCATCTGCCCTGCTTTGAATCTGCTCTTTGAAACTGATATTTTTCTCATTAGCTGCCTAATGCTGGGAAGGGTATCAGTTTCAGCTGCAGGTCTAGGAAGCGGCCCATACTAAGAAAATTTCACCAGCTGTTGGTCTTATTTCCAAAATTTAGTTATCCATTGAACTTGAGGTTCTTAGTTTATGAAGAACTTCTTATGAAGAACTTGAGGTTCTTCATTTATGGTCACCTTTACATCAATAAGTACAAGCATATACATCCGCTAAAACTGCATGATACTTTTCTTTTCAGAACAGAATGTTGCATGCTTGAAATGTTGTAAATTACATTACTTAAGCAAGGATAGCCTATTGCTCAACAAAAGTCCCTCACTAGGACACTGAAAAATGTATCAGAATTTAAATATTTAAAGTAATAGAGTTTTAGAATTAACTGCAAAATGAGTATTACTGAAAAAATAAGAAAGCTCTTTAAAAGATAGCATTTGATAGTTTGGGAGCTACAAAATATTGACAGCTTGCCAGGATCACATGGAACATACATTCCCTCCAACAAAGATGGTCACACATAATTTTTACTTGCAAAATCACTTACAAGATATTGACAGGAGCAGCAGCAAAACAGAACTGATAACTGAGCACACAGTTCTCACATTGCCAGGAAAAACAGGCCAACAGCTATTTCCTTCTCAGATCTCAAGCTGGGATATATATAACTGAGTTCACAAACCAGAAATTATCATCTGCCCAGTCTCAGAGGTTCAAAAAGTGGCATTTTGCTGAAACTACACAACTAGCTAAGAGCACCAAAAATATTATTAGCATTTAAACTTGTCACACCAGAATTTCAGACTTTAAAGGTCAAAGACATTAGTGTGAGATTTCACTTCAGAAGTTGTCCCTCTCTTCCTCTTCTTGCAAAAGGGAGCAGGAAGCTCCTCGATGGCTCCACATCCTTGCTGGTAAGACCCAGAGAGACTCAGTGAGAACATTAATGAGGTGGGATTTTTGTACTAATTAAAGATAATTTTCCTAATAGAGACTGCATTGAGTTATACTCAATAAATTTAAATATTTTACAGCATGTCCTAATACCCAAATAGCAAGAATCACATTCTTGAGAGTTTTGTAAAGCAATTGCATCCTGCTTCTTTGGGAAATAATTGGAAAGTTAATAAATGAACGCTAAAAGTTAGAACTGATAATGATGGGCAAATGCAATAAAAAGTAATTTTCTTGTTCTGTGACTCTGAATCCTATTAGAGCAATTCAACTGCCCTGCATCACCTCCTTTGGCTCACTCTTTCCCAGAAATGAACTATTGATTACACCTCTAGTCTGTCATTTTCAGTGACCTAGCAAGCCTCCCACACACCAATTTAAAAAATAGTTTCCAAGTAAAAGCTGCACTGAAAATGAGGCAGACGTAAATTCATCAAACCCAACAAAAAAAGGAGGTTATTCTAATTCAATCCCATCACAATATGGTCTTTAGAAGCTCTACACAGTTAGACTTGAGCTATCTGGGAACTTTGCAACAACTCAAGCTTGTCCCTCTCCCCATGCATGGCTCCCCAGGTGCCCCCAAAGCCTCCTACCAAGGGTCATAGAAGGAACAGTTGACTTATTTAATGAGACAGGCTGCTCTCCATGTTTCCAAGGTTTGTTTCCATGTAAATCCTGGAGCTCTGAGGCTCCTGGGTGCACCTACTTCATTGCATTCACTGTAGTCAGTGATAGACCTGTAGCTATCACAAAACCTTTTCATCTTGGGCAACTTGGCGTTTTCAAAGCACTTCCATATCCTATGAGGGAAGATGCTATATAAATGCAAATACTGACTATTCCCATTTTATCTTTTTTTTTATCTGACAAGAAAACGCTGCTGGTTTTCAATACTTTTAAAAACATTTATGCCTGAAACATGAAGTTAACTCCTAAAAATAAGTTAATATTAAAGTAAACATAATAACAGCGAAGAATAAAATCACTCTGTAAAAGCAGAGATTTTGATTTGGAGGAAACTAAGACTGGTGGTCAAAAATCCCTTTGTTCCTTAAACAGCTTAATCTAAAAAAGTTGAAATCTTTCAAAACCATGATTCATACACATATTGATATGCTCTAGAAATATCAGAATTATTCTAGAAACAGGTTTAGATGCTTCTGTACATTGATTTTAAAGCAAGCTTCATTGGACTCTGTCTGAAATTTGGATAATTTTTGAGCAAAAAATGAACATGTTTGGTTACTGTTGATTTAAAATAATACAAATAATTAGTCCATCAAATCCTTCAAACTGATGTACCTGTGGAAAATTCTTTTGAGAAGGGAGATATGTGCATAACCCTCCTGGCAAACAGTGCTGAGCACAGGGCCAGTGGGTGGCTGGGGAGTCATTTTGTTCTTCAAAATAAAGCTGTAATAGGCCGTGGGTGCTGCATCATCCCTCTGGAGTGCAATTAATTGCAATTACTGCAGCCTCTGTTTGTGGCTTCTGACACACTTGCAGGGATAGCTGAGTATTCTCTTTTTCCCCATGAAACAGGCTGCATTTTCTCTGCTGTGTTTTATCTGATCTGCTCCTTGTCCATCATGGTTTTGGGGTTGGTTTTATTTGCTTTTTTTTTTTAATCTTTGCTTTTGTCTTTCTCCGTGTTCCACGATGTCTCTGCACCCTTGAAAACCTTGCATGCAATCAGAGCGTGTAATGGCAGAGAGGTGCAGTGCTGCTATCAGCCTCCCCTGCGCCTGATGGAGAGATTTATTACTGCAATCTCCCAGAAAACTGGTGGGAAGTGGATAATAGATCCTAGATAAGAGATTTACTTGAAACCAGAGAACAAGATCTTAAATCTCTTTCTCCAAGGGCAGAGCCAGTGTCACATTTGTGGGGTCAGGTGCCAAGACACGGGTTCCTTTCCCTCCCATCTCCACCCCACACGGGATCACCTGCCTGCCATTTGGTTTGATGGGGCTCTGCATGACCTGCAGCCTCAGCAAACACTCTGAGCGCTCATCCCTGAAAACTCATGCTTGTGCTCAAATGAACATTCCTTTCATTAACCTGGCAGCATCTGCACAGTGCTCAAATTCTATTTAGGTAGCACAGGAGAAAACACCCTACAACCCCACAGAAATCATGTTGAGGCAAATCATCTCTGAGTCAGATTAAATAGGACTTAATTTGACTTCTGATTTGTTTACACTTCATCACACAGCCAGTCTCCATTGTGATCCCTCTTATTTCCTACTTCTACAATTTCACACCATTCTCTTAATATATGAAACTATTATTAGAATTATTCAAGTACTCCGAGGTTTTTTTGGCAACTCCGTTACCTGCAGGTGTTAGCAGCTTGCTAGCACATCTAAAGGAAGCAATCTAAAGTCCACGGTGAAGTTCTGCACGTAATTGCAAGAGATCTTTAGCTTTTAGTTCCCCCTCCCGTAGCACGCATGCATCTTACAGATGTGCCATGCCTGCCTCTGAACTCCCACTTCCTGACATAACAAGGGTATTTTGCTTTAGAGAGAAAAATTACCATTTGAAAAAACTTAATTCCTTTGTGTTTGGAGTTGACTCACAGTTTTTAACCCAGCTTTCAGAATAATGCAGATGGCTGTGGAGCCAGGTTTCCCGTAAAACTCGTGGGAATGGATCAGAAACGTGCCGAGCAGAGAACAGCACATACCCTCTGCAAGAAATCCAGCCAGACTAGGAGAGCAGCGGCAACCTGGCGCTTTGCAATCAAATTATTATTTTACTGTGATTGCTTATTTACCTTCCACACATGCTGTGGCTGCCCTCCTATTTTGCCAGGCTGCCCCTTTCTCTGTGTTTCTCCTCCACTGCCACTCACGGGCTCCTCCTGCTTCTCTGGCTCTTTGGATCACGGGCTGTGCCCCTCTTCCCTCCCGGATGGTCGAGCCGGATCCAGCCTTCACCCCTGCATCACGGGCAGCTTCCACCAATGCTGGATTTCAGCTTCCTCCTGATGTCAGGTTTCAGCCCAGCCCACGGCTCTTGCATCATGAGCTGGAAAACCCTCCTATTCTCCAGACTTTGCAAGGGATGTTTGCAGAGAAGCAGCAGCTTTATTCACTCTGTGCTTGATGCCCCATTTCTTTTGCAGCTTTTCTCTCTTATGTGACAAGAAACAGCTGTTTGTGTTGAGGGAAGCCTCTTCCTTGAGCTAAATCCCTTTCCTTTTCTAGAAACAGATCTCTCAGTTACTCCAGTGGGACTGAAATCCCCTGGAGCCAATAAAACTTCTCAAAGGAGCATTTCTTCTATCAGACTTTATTTTTACATCCATAAGAAACATTTAGATCATTTTTAAAGGGGATTATTTCTCTCAAAATAACATGATTCTAAATCTAAAATTTTAAATCCATGCAACTTTTATATGTGTATGAGTGCTAAAAAGAAGAAAAAAAGAAAAAAAAGAAAAAAAAACAAACAAGGGGGGAGGGGAGTGCTGGTGAAAGAAATCAAGAAATTACCTGCATAAGTTTTAGTTAAATGCAGAATCTACAGGGTAATCCTGCAAACCACCTCACGAGCAACTTGATTCAAGCAATCACCTGTTTGGGGCCACTCAGGTGTGTGTACTGGCAGCACAAAATGGGTTAAAATTTTTAGAATCTGGGTCATTAGCTTAATATCTGATTGAGGCCAGGACTGACTGCTGCTGTTTGTTTAACACACTGCACAAAGCAGTTTTCTGCTCCTGCAAAAAAGCCTCGGGTGCAGATCTGCAGTGAGACTGAGCTCTCACAGCAGATTGCTGATGACTTCTGGAGAAATGTCCCTGCCTTATCAACTCTGCATCACATTTTGCACCGCAAATCGCGTTTGAAGTTTTAAAGCTGGATGAATGTGTGAGCTTGATTACAGATATTCATGCAGATAAGACTGTGGAAGAGAAGTTACATTGCAGGACTACATCCTTTCTCATAAAATTCCGTGCCAGATCTCTGCAATTCTGTTCCAGACCTTTGCAATTCTGTAATAATTTAAAGCAGCTGGAGAATGCTTTTTCCAAGCTCTGAACAACTCACTCTGTTTAAATCAACCACTAAATCTGGACTCTAGCTCAGTGAAATTAATGGCTGTACCATATTCCAGCTTTCAGAACTCTCAGATCAGATATATTTGCAGGATTCAATGGGATGTCCAGGAAAAGGAGGAATAAAATTTTATTTTCTCACATGGAAAAGGCAGTAAAAAGAAAGTGAGAACAACGTTTTCACCCAGTCCTGGGGATCAAGGAGAAGTGGCAAGTTCAAACTGAGCATCTCAGGAGTGAAAACTCACAGGGAGTTTTATCCCAAGGAAACAAAGCAGATCAAAAGGCTTTGGTTTCAGAAATGCTGTGAATGTGCGTGCACAGGCTACTGAAGAGATCTGGTGCTTCTGAGCAGGGAGAAGATGAGATCCTACTGCTTCCAAGGGACATTGTTATCAACACAGCAGTGTCCATTGTCACCTTCAGAAAACCTTGCTGCCTTCTTTTGCTCCGGTTGTGGAGCAGCACCCTGACCCCAGAGAAAAAACATTAAAACACAAAATACAGTAAACACTCAGCACGTGGAGAGTGCTAATAGAGCTCACACTGGGAAAGCAAGATGGTGCTGCCACTTTGCTACTAATGCCACAAATGACATTGTCATAGATGCTGCCAGCTCTGCTCTGCTCAACATTTGAGAAATAAAAGAAATCTTTCTGTCAAGAACACAGCGATGATGATGATGATGATGATGATGATGATGATGATGATGATGATGATGATGATGATGATGATGATGATGATGATGATGAGGAAACCCAAATTCTTCAACCAGCATACAGAGGCACAACTGCAGCAGGGCAGATAAACAATCTGATGGGTGCTCCATGTGCTCCCCTGACAAGGGGTGACACTCACAAGTCACTGCCTGGAACTACAACTAGGATTGCAATCAATAAGAGAATCTGCAATATTTGCTTTGCATCTCTACTTGTTTTGTGAGTTTGAGTCAGTTTGTATTACTGTGTATTTTCATCCCCTGGGGACAACAGGCATGAAGGAGATAAGGTAAGAGAAGTAAAGGAAGAAGCAAGATGGAGGCACAACTAGTTTTTAGGAGAATAGTGAACAACTCAGTATTTTAGGCCTGTCACAGCCATTCTACAACCCCACTGCAAAGCTGGCATTTACAGCCTTGCCCAAAGAGGCATCCACAATTTCCTTGCCCTGCTGCCAAACGTATCTTGAGGCTTCTAAATGTATGGGTACCACAGTGCAGAAACCTAGTGTAGAAATATCCTCCATGCAGGGAACTTTGTGAGAAGTTCCTTTTGCTCCAAGGGATTTTCTGCAGACAGAAATCACAGAGGGCAATAGCCTAATAGGGTTTTTTAAAAAGGATTGCACAATGGAAATACCCACAGTCACAATAGAAGTAGGAGATCTAGAAATACTTTTTGGAGAGATGTAGCCCCCTCCATCTTCAGAACAGACGCCAGTCATTAAACTGCTCATGATTCCAGATGAATTTCCCTTCATGAGTTTCTTATTTCAAAACTGCCACTTGCCCAAGATTTATGCCTTTTTCCTCAGAAGCCACGAGCAGCAGCCTTCCTCAGAAACTGTACTGTGCACTGACCTGATACTGAGGCAGGAGACTGAAACAAATACAACCGCTTCTGCTTTTTGCCATAATCTCTGATTACGCACGTGTCCAAAGCATTTCACCACATCCCACAGAAATTAAGGCCCTGGGGATGCAGAAGCTCACTGTGCAGTTCTTGGCATGCCTGGCCTAGCAGAGGGGAGCAGGATGGCAGGGCACTCAGGCGGTGCTGAAACTTCAGCAGCATCCTCACAGCCTGAAGAGTGTACTGAGAAACTCGAACAACAAACAATTAATTCCAAAATGCAATGCTTCCCAAGCAATCAACTCCAGGGGTAGGAAGGAAACACTAAGACCAAGCCAACTGCCAGCTGCAGGTCAGTGTTATTGTAAAGACATAAAAACTGCCTGAGGGCCAGCATTGTTTTCTTTCAAGATGGGGAAAGGTTCCCTCTGGAATTTCAGCATCCTAAAGTCTCCATGAAGGCTGGTGAATCCAAGCCTCTGCAAACTCTTCAACATTGTAAAAGTGGTTCAAACAACTAGTGAGAAAAATTTTTATACCTTTTCTCTTTATTTTTTCTGGGGTTTTCTCTGAAGTGGGATCTGATCTTACAGATAGATTTGAAGATGGAGGAGCACACTATTCCTAGCCACAAACAGAAAACCTGAATACACATCAGAACAATCATATTTGCCAGAGAAGACAAGAGAAGGAAAATTCAGTCAGAACTGGAACATTATTGCACCATATGCTTTCCAACAGCCAAGCACAACAGGGGCCCTGCACAATCCTTGCCTTACTGCACCCTGTTGTATTTCCACCTGGAAAGACATATGGCAGTGCCTAGGAGAGAAAATCATCCTTTTTCTTTTTTTATTTTCCTAATGTTAATGTTATTTCCCAGCTTTAAAGGAACATTTGATTATGAAACATGCTCAGCCCAAGGATGAAAAAAATCTTCCTATCTCTTCCCACTAATGACAAAAACAGGTCTATTGACCTGTTGGTATTATGACCAAATGAAAATTTGAAGGCATGGCTGGGATACTACTTTGTCTTATGCATCACTGACAAAATTGCCTGCTCTGCAGAAACCTGGTGCCTCACAGTTATGGCAGGGATGCTAAAAATTGTCCTGGAAGTGTGACCTTACAAAAGTCATCCTTCTGCTTATGAAATGAAAAACAGTGCTTTGTAAAGAACTGACCAGGAGCAAACATTCAGCACAGCAAGAGCTGCTTTTACCCCAAACTACAGTCAGTCTTAAAATACCATTTTTTACTGAGAGCACATTCAACATTACAGGAACCTACTCATGACTGCTGCTGGGCAAGGGAAGCAGTAGTTATGTTAAAAGATGTAAGAATAAGAAACCACACAAAAAGCTCTTATACTACCCTCTTATCATTCGGGGAAGTAGAAATATTTTAACAGTGATTTTATTGTAGCAGTAATGCTTTTCACCTCCTTTCACAGTAGCTCTGAAAGAGGTAGTTGATCACTTCTGCTAGAAGAGGGCTATATTTAAAAAGAAAACCTGCATAAAGTTGCTTATAACAAGTCTCACCTCCCCATACCACCACTGGGTATGAGAGGAATATGGTGAAACTCTGTATTTATTTCACCAGCCTTGATTAATATAATTGTGAAGGTTGTTCCACCTCTCTTTAGTGAGGTTGCCCTTCCTCTGGCCACCCCAAACTTAGCCCTGTGACATCCCCTGCCTCAAAGGGGCACATCTGCCTTAACAGGCTGTGACACAGATTGCCCCAGGCACCTGATCCAGCTGGGCTTGCGAGTGACTACTCCATCACAGATTTTAAAGTGGTCACAGTTGTTTTACAACTGAGCCACAGAATCATTCCAGTTGGCAAAGACCTCCAAGACCATGGAGTCCCAGCTGTGCCCAGTGCTCACCTTGTGCCCAGAGCACTGAGTGCCATGTCCAGGCCTTCCTTGGACTCCTTCAGGGACAGGGACTCCAACACCTCCCTGGGCAGCCCCTTCCAATGTTTAACAACAATTTCCATGAAGGAATTGCTCCTGATGTCCAACCTGAGCCTCTCCTGGCCCAGCCCGAGGCCATTCCCTCCCCTCCTGTCCCTGTTGCCTGGAGCACAGCCCGACCCCCCCGGCTGTCCCCTCCTGTCAGGAGCTGTGCAGAGCCACAAGGGCCCCCCTGAGCCTCCTTTGCTCCAGGCTCAGCCCCTTCCCAGCTCCCTCAGCCTCTCCTGGGGCTCCAGCCCCTTCCCCAGCTCCGTTCCCTGCCCTGGACACGCTCCAGCCCCTGCATGCCTTCCGTGAGCTGAGGGAACATGGCTGCTGGGCCTGGCTCAGGCTAGGAGCTTTCTGTCTTAATCTCTTCATTTCCTGAGAAAAAAGACTCACAAATTCCTTGGATGCTTCCAGCCCTGTGCACGAGGGTTCCCCCATGGCTGCTCATTCCTGGTGGAGCATCCTGGATACCTGCTGAGCCCTGATGGGCCTTGCTCAGGACAGGCTCCCTGCCCGGCCATTTTGGCCCACACCGCTCCTTTCAATCCATCACAGAACACATCCTGCTCCAAGATAAACAGGTGTGACCTTCCCAGCACAATTCGGCAGATGTTCCCAATATACCAAAGGCTGAGTGGTAGCCCTTATTTAATACACTGTAGGAACTCTGCCTGCATCCTTCCTGTAGCAGAAAAAAACCCACTTAATTCCTTGTGTTTTCCCTTCTTTTTCACTGTCTTTTGAAACCAGAACTGAATGAACACTAAAATGTATCCCTTTTGAATCTTTGAAGATATAGAACTACTTCTATATCCATTTCACTATATTGAATATTATAATTAAAAATAATCATACATAATTGTAAAATATATTATAATAATAAATTATTTTAAGATAAGGAAGCATTTTTAATTTCATTCACAAGCAGGGACCTTTTGGCAAAGAAATTATGTAAATTTTCAGTAATGCCTTCCATTTATTCCCCAAATGTAGTGAGATGCCTTTTAATGAGGCCAGCCCTAAACTCTAAATAAGCTTGGATGAGTTACCTACTCATTCATTTGGTCCAGGCAGACAAGCAAGTGTGTTTCACTAGCACAAATGATCACACAGTCCATTTCAAATTTACACATAATTATCTTTGCTTAGCACTCTTTTTCTTACAGCTTTTCAGAAACAGTCATCTGCGGGCAAACTGCTTAAAATGACAAGAGCAACCCCACTGATTTAAGGAGAACTGTATAAATGCAGCCCTCTTGAAGATCATACGTGCTGCTTTTATGTGTTAGAATTAATATCAGATGTTCTTACACAGCATCCAGTGAAGGAGCAGAAATAATATATTGTGGCACATCCTTCTTGTCATTCAGTCACAACACATCACAGGAAAACAAGAAGCTGAAATGCCTTCCTGAAGTGCCTGTCCTCTCCATCCCTAAGTAAGGCCTCCAAGGAAGATATCCCTGTCAAATGCTTCATATTTTGTGAGGTGGACAGAGGTGATTCTGAAGTGAAGGCACAATCCAAGGAGATTGCTTGGCTGTTGCTGATGCATAATTTACAAAAAAAAGTTCATCAAAAAAACCCATCAAAATAATTCACCAGCTTTGTGATTAATACCTTTAAAGGACCGGCGAGCTCTTAGGAAAAAGCCTCTGCTAGGGAAAGAAAAGGTAAAGTCACACTTAATCTTTAACTATATAACTCTGATTGTCAAGATTAATTTAAGTTCCATGCTCAAAGGTGCTTGAGGTAACAGATTTCCAAAAAGAAAAAAAAAAAGAAAAAAAAACAAACCAAAAACTATAACAAACATATTAGGGAAACTTTCAGTGCTGCCCTGGAAAAGCCCAAATGCTTGGGGTTTAAATTATCTGGTTTTCAAAGATTATTAAGCCAAACAACTTCAACTTACAACTAACACAATTTTCTTTTTCCAGTCCTGAAAATCAAACATTTTAGACATTTTCTGCTCTGTTCTTTTACTGGCATCAATTGTGCAGATTTTCTAACACTGTGTTGGTCAGGTACCTTTTTATTCCCATGAACTTATCCATCATTTTATTCTCACAGACGTGTTGTAAAGCAGAAGATTTACAATATTATTTTGGGTATTTTTGAGGTAAATAATTTGAGTATTTTGAGAGACATCACTTCCTTGATGAGAAACCTGCAGGATTGCTCCCTGACAGTATGTGAATTACCAGCTGAGGAGAAGCTGTTGCCCCATCAGGTATCTTACAACAGTAAAATATTTAGTTGTAGGTTGACTTAGGTGTTATACAATTATAAGTTTTTAGTTCTCAATCATCATTACTAGAAATACAAACAGGTAATATACTGAAATGTTTATAAACCTTCTGTCTTCAGAGGATCCGTCAGAGTTGTTAGTGGTAGGTATTGAGACATGCAATTGGCAAATAAAATAAATAGGCTGCAGATTGATCTTGGCTAACTGCAGTGCTTAAATAATGCAAATGAAAAAATACTGCAGATGAGAAAGTATTTTAGTCAATGCGTTGATTTACAGAATAAAATATTTTTTAAGCTAAGGCTGTGCCATTTTTATCCAGGGAGGGTTTAAATTTGAATTTTTCAGGGCAAAGTCACCTGTGCACAAGCAGGTGAAGGCAGGCTTGAGCTCTTCAGATGTACTTGGAATTCTCAAGATCTGAGGCAGCACTAATGTGGAAACTACAGAGTAATGATAATTGTCTTCTTCTTGGCTACTCTGGGTGATAGCCAGGGAGGGTCCTGCCTGTCTGCATATGCCAATGTACCAGTAAACTTCAAAAGCACCCATCCTCTAAGCCACTGAATGTTACCAAAATTTGTCTGAATAGACAAGGTGTGGAAAACCAAGCACTCCATGCACTACAAAGCAAGGCAAACCTATCTATTCAATCTGAATTGAATAGAAAGTAGAACCTAGACCAAAATGAAATGCAGGGGGAAAATCTGAATGTATGCATAAGAAAGGGTGGATTCAGAGCGAAACAGGGTAAGTGAAAAATGGATAAAAACTCTGAGAAGTGCTGGACACAGGAAATGGCTCCCCCTGTTCCATCATGGCATCTCCTGCCAGTCATGGGGTAACTAGCAAGCAATTTTTTAATTGTTCCAATATATGTTACTGAATAAGGGCTCTGGGTCTTTGTACCCTCTGGGCAATGGTGATAAAGTACTGGGTGCAGTTTGAACCAACTTCTTCTCATGAGGCCTCAGCTACCCTTTGACAAACCTCTCTTTTCAACATTTTCCAATCCTCCAGAATTGCTGTCCTGCTCTTATTTACAGTGCTGTAAACACAGAACCATTGATCACTTACGCAGAATCATTTTAGACTGTCCTCCTAAGCAAACCCCAGCATATTAAAGAAATCAAGTCTGGCAGAAGGCAAGCACAAAAATAATGTCTCTTCAATTTCCCTTCTGCCTTTAAAATGTGTGCTGAATTGCACACAGCTCTTTCATTCTTCAGGAACAATTTACATGATTATATTGATTGAAGATACAGCCAGGAAGGGGTTCAGTACAGCACTCTCCACATCCAGGGCTGAAGGCGATGCTGTGGAGGAGAGAATAAGGACAGTAATTGCTCCAGAAACACAAAAGACCATGCTTCTAGCAAAAAAAACCAAATGTGGGAAGAGGAAAGGTTAGCACCTATAAGAAGGTTTTTGTAGGTAAGTAACAAGCTGAAAGACAATTTGTGGAAGAGCTGTCATTTTTAAATGGAATTGAGGTCATACAAAGAATAAAACGCCTATGAAAATGTCATGCCAGTGTACACCGGGTGGTTTTTTTCCAGGAAGCTGTTAACTTGGAAATTTTTCAACACTTCTCTAAGCTTTGTTTTCCTGCACAGATTGGCATAAATTGGAAAGGAATAAAAGTCAGAGGAAAATAAATTTCAGTTACATGTACAGGACTGTGTTTGAGCATCAGCTCAGCAAAATGATTCAAAAATTGTGTACCTAAATGCACACAGACCCAAGGAAAAGCTGGTTTTGTTATCAGACATCAAGTCTTCAGAAAAAAACTGTTCATGCTGACAAAGAACTGTGCACAGAACTGAAGTTCAGACTGCACAAACAGGGCCCTTACAAGTGCTGCTCAGCTCTTCAGAACAAAACAGCACATTCCCTCTGCTGTGACACAACCTGCTTTTTTAAAGGAAGCTATTTCATATCTGCTTCATAACCCCTTGAAGATAAGCTGAAAGAAAAATGTGCCTTTGGGCAGGAAAGGCTTGGCAGAGAAGCGTCTTGTGAACATTTCCTCTTGTCCAGGGGAAGGAGATGAGCAAAAGAGCCCTTCTCTTTCTTGGCAAGTAAAGGACTTTGGTTATTTAGATTATTTTGTCTTCAGTACAGGTGCTGACAAGGCATCAAACATGCTGGGCTCGCAGCCTGCTCAATGTGAAGCTGTTAATTGTCTGGCCAAAGAAAGTTTGGAGCTCTCAGATACAGCTTTTCCTCTGTTATGTCGCTGCTTTGAGGAGCACAGTGCAACTAATACCTGCTTTTTAATAAAATGAACAATGCCCTTGAGGCAACACGTAATTTTGAACTCCAGGCTGAGCATTAATGACCACTGAAATTGCTGTTTAATTTAAAAAAATTCTGATGCTGCAGGCTAGAATTTCCACACTCCCATTCTGACGCTTCTCCGAATGTGTACTCTTGGTATTTTGTTATCTTAAACTTATGTAATCATATCAAGCTTCATCCAGTTGAGCCAAGTCCTGCAAGTTCTCCTTTGGCAGCTCTGTGGAAAGCTACAGCAGCATTTTTCCATGCCCAAGGCTGACAGGTCCTATTAAAAAGAACCTTTCATTCTGTAGGGCTGATACAACCATTTATCCCATCCATAGCCCTTCGTATATAATAATGTGCTGGATATTCATCTTTCCTGACCTTCAGTTCTTAGGAACTATTCCTGTATAAATGTTCCCTTAGCTTGGTCCCTGAAGTTGGAGCTTTTCAGTGAAGCCATTCACACACTCACTCTGTGCTTGACAATTTAATTACCTAATATTTCTAAAAGGCATTTTTGGATGAAAGTCTGTATTAGAAACGTGAAATGCTGTTATTACTTTCGTGCCTTCTACAACAGTGAGTTATTTTTAACGGGACTTGGTGTCATCCCTGCATTCCAACAGGGAACTGATCAGTCATTTAACTCGTTTTTAAAGGTAACTGATGGGGGGTAATGGCACTAACTACCTGGTCCAAGCCAGGAATCAAAACTAAACCTCCTCAGATGGAAAACCCACTGCAAGGGGGGGCTCTTGGAGCAGAGCAGTGAACACCACAGCATGGAGTTGTGTCAGGGTAGGGTTAGGGTGGATATCAGGGAAAGGCTCTTGTCCTGGTTTAGGGTGAATTTGGGAGGAAACTTCCAAAGGAATCTCTCTAGAAAGCAGATGCAAGTGGCCTGTCCCCCAACTGATTTGGGAAAAGATTTCCTTGGAGAAAGTGGAAAAAAATGATTATTTGGCAAGCAAAGTATTTACAAGGATAAAAAATTAATATTAAACAACAAGGCCTCTTGCTGTTCTGAAGAGATGGAAAATTTAGAAAGTCCTTTTTGTGGGGTGTAGCTCAGCTTGCTCAGTCTCTCTCTTATCAGTCCCTCCTGTGCTGGAAAGTGCTGCGTCCCAGGCTCCAGTGGGCCACAGGTATGAGCTCCTGGTGCTCTTCTGGGTTTTCAGTCCAGAGAAGGTTTGAGAAAGTTCCAAGAAAAAGAAAAAAACACAGCCCAGGGAACTTCTCTGCCTCAGCTAGCTAAAAACTAGCTAAAAGCAAAGGAAAGTTCTCTCCCACTGTCTGCCCATGCTGAACAGAGCAGCTGTGGCTGTCCCTGGATCCCTGGAAGTGCCCAAGGCCAGACTGGATGGGGCTTGGAGCAACCTGGGATAGTGGAAGGTGTCCCTGTATATGGCAGGGGGTGGGACTGGATGGGCTTTAAGGTCCCTTCTGACCCAAACCATTCTGGGATTCTCTGATTCTATGATTCTTTTAAATCACTGCAGTTCTCATAAGAGGTTTCGCTCATTCTGAGCTTTTTTTATTCTAGTGAACCAGTGAAAAAAACAGATGCTTGCGCACCTGTGCATTTCTTAAGAATTAATGCTATTAAAATTCTTTCCCTTCTTAAATTTTTTTCTCAAATTCTTGTAGTCTTTCCTTGTATTAATGTTATTTTTTATTGAAATGGACATTCTAGTTACCCATGTCAGCTTTTGTAAGTGCTCCCATTTTTCTTTGGCTTTCAGGATATTTATTTCTGAGGTGAAGCATGTAATTATTCAGTACAATAAGAATTTCAACATCTTTAAGAGGACGAGATGCCTTGCAGAAGAAATCTAGTCTGGAGGCATTACTGGCAGCACTGAAATGTGAGCTACCCAAAAAATGTCAGATAGAAGTTAAAAGGAAGGAAAGTAATGTTCTGCCCGTATTGGTCATGAAACTTGGGAGTTCAGGAAAAAAAGTGAAGTTCTGTTTTTAATAAAGTGGTGATATTTCTCCTTTCTACATTTACTGCTTTCACCTCAATAATTTCTTGCTTTCTGGTTAAGGATCTTAACCCCTCTGCAGCAAGCATTCCATGGCAAGATACCTTTGATCTGGTTGCTGACTGACACAGCAGAACAGAAATTCTGTAACAGCTCTTCAATTGGAATCACTTAAAGTCACTGTTAATTTTTAATCTGAATATGTGTTTTCAATTGTATTTAAGACCAAAAAAACTGTGCTGCTTGTGCTTTTCTCTCTTACAGAGCAGCACACGTGTCCACGCCGGTTCTGGAATTTGTGTAAATGAAGTGGTAAATAAAATGTTTGGAAGTGGACAGCATTTATTGATACATAATCCTGAAGTTCCTGCCACAGGATAACGACCAGTCCTGTTGAAATAGTATGCCCATGTTGTTTACATTTAGAATTAGTGCAAATGGACATTTAAAGAAGGCTTAAAATATGAAATAAAAGTAGACAGCTGTGGCCATCTCTGTTCCTTGTCCCAAAAGAAAACCACAGTGTGGCCTGTGCAAATAAATGTGGTGGGAACTTAAAGCAAATGGAAAAAGTGCAATTATCTTGGCTAGCTAAATATTTATCTGGCACAAATTTCAGTTGCACCATCATGAAAGTGTAAAGTTAGGAAGAACAAAGAGAAGGTAGAGAGCATTTTTCAACACTTAGGTATTTATTTGCATTATGAAACAAGTGTACATAGCATACTTCTGGAACTATGCATAATTCTAGCTAAGAGTCGTGATTTTATATTATTTTAGTGCAGCACAACTTAAAAAACAGGAAAAACTATAAAAGTAGAAAAGTGGTGGTGCCATCTGTAAATGGGAAAGAAAGAGAAGAAATAAATAGTTCAAAGTTCAGAAGAAGTATGTAAGTGTTGCTGTGACTGAGACTTTGGGTGCCAGGACACTGTAGAACTTTATGGAAAAGGAATATAATTGTTTCTTTATTAAGCTGAAGAATAACTCAGTGAGTCAAATTCAGAAATGATGTACCTTCATATGAGGTGGATCACTGACAAAAATATAAACATACAGTAAAAATTGTCTTGTTTATACTAAGTTTCTCTTGGTGGCAAAAGAGGGAGGGGTTGGTTGGTTGCTTTCTACAGACTTTTAAGTAGGAAAGAAACTATAAATGAAAAGAACTGTGGGGGAATAACATATTTTTGGGTGAAGAGGCCAAGCTGCTGCTTAGATAGTTCTCATTTCCAAACAGAACTGGAAGATTTTAATGAGAACCAATTTCTGAGAAAACATACAATTAAAAAAAATTGAACTAAAGATCCAAAGTTAGTAAGAGAACATGCTGTAATTTATTTCTGCAGTGTATCTGTCTATGCACAAAATAATCCTGTTTTGTCTCTTACATTTAATTATATTTTGAGCTGGGCTGGTTGATATTTTAAATTAATATCTTCTCCTTGGAGGAAGATGTGCTCATTAGCACTCCAGCTGTGCTGGAAACTTTTGTTGGTGTAGCAATAGAAACGCGTGTTTAATTTGATTTTTCAGTCATTTGTGACTCCAGCTCAGACAAGGAACCTATTTAGGTGTTTCTTATGAGGCATTTTTCTTCACTTGATCAACAAGTACAAACCGCTGCTGTAACATGGGATTTCTGTGCTTGTTTGTTTGCTATTCCCTATAATTTTTCCCTCCCACTTTTGTCCTTTTCCCTGTCCCTCTGAAGCACTTCCTGCATTAGGAGGATTTGCAGGAATAACCAATTAAAGGTGCTTGTGACAGACTGAGACAGGCCAAGATTAGAAACATCTCACCTACCTTTGCTGAGGTGTCTAATTTGCTTATCAGATAAATACCAGCACTTCTGGGGGTCAAGATTTCTTCTTTCCTTTCTGTTTTTATGAGCTGAAAGAGGGGAGATGATCTTAGCAGGAGACAGAAGAGTTATGGAAATGAAAACTATTTCTTTCAGGGGTATAATTTGTGAAAGGGGCTCTAAAAATTCTGCACTTGGCTCATTAATGTTTTTCAAGAGGCTTTTGACTGAGCTGGACCACCAGTTTCTAGACCTGGTGTTTTGTCCCCAAAAGGAGGAGACCCTTTTGGGTGTGCTGGAAACTGGGAAGAGAGGCTCACCTGGGGGGGGTTAAATCCTGGGAGAGGAGAGGAGAGGAGAGGAGAGGAGAGGGAGAGGAGGAGGAGAGGAGAGGAGAGGAGGAGGGGAGGGGAGGGGAGGGAGGGAGGGAGGGGGGAGGGGAGGGGAGGGAGGGGAGGGGAGGGGAGGGAGGGGAGGGAGGGGAGGGAGGGAGGGGAGGAGAGGAGGGGAGGGGAGGGAGAGGAGGGAGAGGAGAGGAGAGGAGAGGAGAGGAGAGGAGAGGAGAGGAGAGGAGGGAGAGGAGGAGGAGAGAGGAGAGGAGAGGAGGGAGAGGAGGGAGGAGGAGAGAGGAGAGGAGAGGAGGGAGGGAGAGGAGAGGAGAGGAGAGGAGAGGAGAGGAGAGGAGGAGAAGGATGGAGCTCTGGAGGAGAGGAGAGGAGAGGAGTGCACCAAACCCTCCTGGAACATTCGGAAGGGATGAGCTGTTCTGTCTCTGCAAGTGGGTTCTTCGTTTTCTGTGGTGGTTGACATTTTGTGGTACAAAACCAGGGATGTATTTTAAGTTATGCCTCCGCTCTTTGTACTTACACAAACAAGCCAAAAATGTGAATGGATATTTGTAATACTAAGCTTAAAATCATGAGCAACCTCATTTGCTCTTTAGGTTGTGAATTTAATGACAGTAAAACTATAAAACTTCAGATCATTTGTATGCTTTGAAGGAAAGCAATAGCTGATTTTTCTTCTTTTTTTTTTCCTCCCTCCTCAGGGTGAATTTCACAGTAGAGCAGAACAAATCAACCTTGTCAGACTCCTCGGTGTGTAGAGCACAATTTCTTCAGCCAGAGCTTGAGGAATCTGATTCACAGATGCAGAAAAAGAGCAAGAAAGATGTGTCATAATTGAATCTACGTAAATTCTGATTGTATCTTCTCTTCCTGTCTTTTTCTTTAAAACCTGAAGACAGAAGAGTGTTCTGCTGAAAGCCTTGCCTCTTGCCAGATCTTTTTTAACTTGACATGTGCCTCAAGCTCTGCACTACAGAACAGAAGCTCACAGTCCACAGAGGGAAATCTCAGCAGTTTTGGGGCTGAGCTTTTATGTGGTACCCACTGACCATTCCCACCTGCTCCTCAGTAGGGAGGAAGATGCTTTTGGAGAGTTTCTTTGTAGTATCCTTCATTTTTCATGGATTTCTTATTCTGGAGGGCTATGCCTTGTTATTTCCTCTATATCTGAGGTCTGCAACTGCAAAGTTTTGAAGTGAATAAACTTTAAAGTGAATTGGAGCATTGCTCTACAAGTGTCTCACAGTGATGTCATGCTGTGACTATTAGGTTAGGGTGTTGGTTTTGAATAAGAATAAAAATTAATTACAAAAAGCAGAATTTCAGATCTTAATAACTTTAGGAATTGAAATATTGAGGTATATTAAGAAGTATTGGCACCAAAGCACTGTTGGCACAGTAATTGCCTAACCAATGCAACTTATAAAATCGGCAGAAAATAAAACATTGTTAGTTTATTATTTTTATTTTCTTCTCTTACAGGGCAATTTCTGGGAATTGTAAACTCTCAGATAGCACCTTGGCCTTCATCAGACAATTCAGGGATGGTTTGAGTTTTCTTATTAACTTAATTGGCTTCCCTGGAAATGTCAATTTCTTCTCTGAATTCACAGCAACCCTCCTGTCGCTGATGGTGCCCCTGTTGTGACTGACTGTTTCAGGTAAACATGCTCTTCAGCTGGAAAGAACTCTGTGCATTTTGCTTTTATCCTCTGAAGGAAAAAAAATAATCACAAGTGATGGGAGAAGCTTGTTTCTCTAACAGTTTAACTTTGAATGATATGAATTCTGACATGCATTTTTAGCTCATGGCCTTTCCTCTGTCTTAGGAGGTTGTAGCACTACATACCCAACCTGTGGGCTGAATGTAAAGTAAATACATGTTTGTAGGAATGAAGAAAATAATGTAGAAATGCAGGGAATAAAGTTGATCTTTCAGCAAAATCCTGAAAAGTGGAGGCGCCTGTCTCTATTCTCCTTCCATTAGAAAAGTACAGACAACTGAAAATGATGGTTTTGGTACCAGTTTGACTTTCCCACTCACCACTTTTATCAAGTACATTAGAGGTCTTGCCCATATATAATACCATTTTTAATTGTGGTTATATTTTATTAAGGGTTTTGTGTACAGACAGAGACAGTTCCATGACAGGCTATTGCAGAACACATCAATCCCATACTGATGATGAACAAAATGAACCATTCTTTACTGGGATTGCAGCTGGAGCTGGAGGAATTTTACCATAATGATGTAGAAAATGTTACTGTCACCACTCCCATGTATGGAGAAGGTGAAACTGGAACAACAAGTGATATTATGATAAAGAAGATATAAAAATTTTGCTGTGGTTGAAACCCAGTTTTGGAGAGCACCAGCCGCCTTGAAGCAAAATAACTGCATGCATTTATGGCAGTTCATTCTTCAGTCCCCTTCCCTCCTCATTGTCCCACGTTCTTTGTTTTGAGGACATTATTTCAGACCAAACAACTGGGGAGTGGAATCAACTGGGAGGGAGGGGAGAATTCACAAAGCAGGTGATGCTCTGGTGACAAAATCTGCATCCTCAAGGTGGTTTCTCAGCGTCATCCAAACCCCAAATGTCAGACATCTGCCTGGGGCAAAATGAGGAAGGGGAGCTGTGGGTCTTCAAACCCATAAGATTGGCTTTCTGCACCTCGCTTTGCTGCTTCTGTCACTTACACAACAAGAAACATGGCCTTTCTGCTGCTCCTAACTGAGGGGATATTTAATTTGCTCTGTTCTGATCTGAAGATGTAAGTCTCTGTTTTTCTATCAGTAATTATATGGTAATGTACTGGACACCTCTGGAAGCGTAGTTGGATAGGAAGACAAACAATATTTCCTGTGTTGCAGGGGAGAAGTGTAAAATAAAAAGAGCAAAGTCAACTGGAAGTTTTCTCTGGTGGTCCAGCTGTTAAGGTGAGGAATTATCAGAACTGGTCTGGTTCAGATACTCTTTTTTTTCAGCAAAGAGGTACAAGACCAACTTTCTCACCAGTTTTGAGCTCTGTTTCCCTTTGTTCAGATGGAATTCTCCTGTACTGGCTTGTTTTACAGCTAAAACTGACTGCAGCTTACCTAGTTACTGAAACAAAGGTCTCTGAGCTAGGATTTTGCTCTGATTCTTGTATTCCATGGATCTCAGCCAGCAATAAGTCAGGCCAGTTCCATCTGTGTGGCAGGAATGAGCCACCTCTATTCTAAATGCCAGAGAAAATTCACTAACCATTCAGGTAACGCTCACCACAAAGCTATAATCCTCCAGATCCTACTCGGAGCCTTACAAATGCACGTCTCAAGTTTCAATTTACCCTTTGCTATAAATATTCCTGCTTTATGGAAGGAAACTCTTGCTCCAGAGCTGCGGTTGAGCTTGGAATGAAGCGGAAGAGATGGCGAGAAGGCTCAGGGGTGGAAAGGAAGCAGAGGGAAGGCTGCAGATAGACCCATGCTGAGATACCACAGTGACACTCTGAGGATGTCAGCGGTGCGTACAAGTGCTTCTGCAGAGCCGAGCTCCCACAGGCAGCCCCTGGAGGGAGTTTGGAGCTCCTGCAACAAAAATATTTAAACGTCGGAGTGTTTAACCGCGACACTGAGAAAGGAAATTTCTTGTCGTGCAGATATTCCGAGTGTGCCTTCTCTTCTGTGTAAGAGCAGAGAGAAAAGATTCACCATCTCAGCTTCAGAACCTGAATTCTTTCATTGGCCTGCACAGGTAAAATTAATGTACAAACACAAGATTATGGACCAAACCTAGTCTTACGATTTCACTGAGTATTTTTGTGAATTTAATGAACCTGAAACCGTTGAAATCAACAGGCTCGATTTGCTATTAGCTGTGTACACAGCTTGCTGTTAACAGAATGATTTATACAGGTGTGAAAGTTCAATGTATTTGCTTGTCTCCTGGTGCCTTATAATAAATTGACCTACCTTGACTCATGTAGCTCATAGGTTCCTCCAGGATTTATCTTTTTAAATTATTTTAGCAAGGCTTCAAAAGGCAGTTATACATAGCAGGGTGGACTAGGAGAATTCTTGATAGCAAAGGTACTAAAAGGCCCATTTCCCTGCAAAAGCCAAGAAATTAAAGAATCCCAGAATGGTTTGGGTAGGAAGGGACCTTAAAAGCCATCTATTCCAACCCCTTGCCAAGGGCAGGGACACCTCCCACTAGACCAGGTTGTTCTAAACTCCGTCCAACCTGGAAAAATCCAAAGTGTTTATAGTAAAATCAATCAATCAATCAATCACTCAATCAATAAATAAATCAAAGGCCTAAATTAACAAAAAACTATCCTTTGCCTCTACAGACTTCTAGCAGTTATTCTATACTGAAATTAGACACCTTCTGTTATTTGAATCTCTGCTTAAATGTGAAACTCTGCAAAGCTTTCTTTTAAAAGTAACTGAGTGGAAATTTGCAGGGAAAGTGGATGCTCTGCAAGTTCAAACTGGATGAGTAAAAATAAACATCCTCTTCAGATATTTTGATCCAGCAATTGGAAAACTCAGCAAATCAACCTCTAGCCCAGATGGAAAGAAGTTGCTGAGGACATTCTGCCAGCTAGTTCTGGCTCCTGTCTTTAAGGTAAAACACTATTTCTTCCTGATTTGATTGCAAGTGGGTAAGCGTAGAGTTTGTTTTTTTGCTTAGCAGGTTAACCCTTAGGACAGCCAACCTTCTTCTAAAATAGGTCCATACTTTCTGTACACATTTGAGAACAAAAGAAACGTAAAAAATGTGGGACAGAAGAATCTGAGCAGTCTGTTACCTGCAATAAGATATTCAATTGTCTTTTTTCAACCTGGTCAGTGCTAAATTTGTGTGTCAGGAATGCCACAATCTGAAGTAATGTGCTGGGGATGTACAGCACTGAATCTGCCAGGGAGATAACAGGATGTGAGTGTGGTGAGGCACACAAAGCACACACCTGGTCTAAGAAAAGAGGGAATTTTTTATTTCCTACTATAAAGAGACACCAGCAGTGCCTCCCTGCCTCTTCTCAAGGTGTCAGTGCAATGCTGACACAAATGCTGTGTCTGTGCAATGGAAATGAGATTTCTGTGGGCCCTCATGGATTCCAGTGTACTCAAAAATTGAGACTGAATTCCAGTCAGCCCCTGGAAGAGCAATGCCTGAAAGGACACCAGGACACCTTCTGTGCAGCAATGAATGCTAAGAGAAGAGAAATTAAGAAACTGACCAGTTCACTTTGTAACTCACCTTGTCCTCAGATTTGCTGAAACCTACAGGAAAAGGGTTTCCAGAGGATGTGTAAATTTCTTTAACTCTTCACTGGAGAAAGGAAATCCTAACACATCACTGTGACAAGTGGCCAGAGATTTAATAAAACATTTGGGTTTATTTTTAATATTCTCTATATGGAAAATAAAACCATAAAAATATGGCTATCCATAGACCTTTTTATTTTTAGTACTGTACAGTACTATTTTGAAGGACACTCATAGCTTTTTTTTTAGGAGCTTAATATAATCCAAGATCCCAGCGTTTGGCTGGGATGTAAGACACCAGCCCAAGGAAACACAGAATGCAATGAGTGATGGTTTTTAGTAATTCTGACATAGAGTTGTGTCCAAATTACTTGTTCTAAATAAGTATTTTACCCATAGCTTTAAGATTTAAAAGATTTAAGTAGTCACCAGGAAATCTCAAAATGGATGTCATGACTTTTTGAATTTAATATAATTAAATTGAATTTAATTAAAATGAATCCCTAGGTGAGGCCTTCTACGTGGAATCCAAGAAGCTTATTTTTATGTTTGTTGCTAAGTTTGTTGAAACAAGTTTAAATTCCAGTGTGAATTTTGGATTCCCTAGGCCATGCATGATGTGCTGATGGATCCCTGCTGGACATGCCTTGCTTCAGGTGATCACCATTCACCTACCCTACCCTGTGCCAGCAAAAAAACAGCACCACAGTGCACCTGACAGTGAAGGTGAGGGATTACCTGACAGTGAAGCTGCTTTGGGCAAAAGAAAAATATCCCCACAACACCAAGGGCTGTCAAAAATACAGCACTCCTCCTGCACACATGAGCAAAACTGCCTAAAATGGATTTAGATTAAGTTTTCTGTGTTATAATTAGTAATTTCACACTGTTAAACAGAGAAAGAGAAAACAAGCAACAAAAGAGCCTTGGGGTACCACACAAAGTTTGGCTTAAATCTTTATATGCTGGATGCTGATGTGTGGGTGACTAAATTGTATTTATTTTAGACTCAGAGAATGCGTGGTTGAGATCAGCAGGAATATGATGGAGGAATGCTAGGATTAAATTCTAGCTCACCTAATTTTTTTGTAAAGGAGACAGAGCTCTTGTCTAATCCCAGAGTAGTTTGGTTCAGAAGGGACCTTCAACTTCAACCAGTGCCACCCCCTGCCATGGGCAGGGACACCTCCCACTGTTCCAGGCTGCTCCAGGCCCCATCCAGCCTGGCCTTGGGCACTGCCAGGGATCCAGGGGCAGCCACAGCTGCTCTGGGCACCCTGGGCCAGGGCCTGCCCACCCTCCCAGCCAGCAATTCCTAATTCCCAACAGCCCAAAATCTGTGCCTGCCCTCTGGCCCTGGGAGCCATTCCCTGGCTGCTGTCCCTGCAGGCCTTGTCCCCAGGCCCTGGGCAGCTCTCCTGGAGCCCCTGCAGGCCCTGCCAGGGGCTCTGAGGTGTCCCTGGAGCCTTCTCCTGTGCAGCTGAGCAGCCCCAGCTGTGCCAGGCTGGCTCCAGAGCAGAGGGGCTCCAGCCCTGGCAGCATCTCCGTGGCTCCTCTGCACTGGCTGCAGCAGCTCCAGGTCCTTGTGCTGTTGTTGCCCAGGGCTGGGGCAGCTCTGCAGGTGGGCTCTCACCTGAGCCCAGGGGCACAGGGGCAGGATCCCCCCTGCCCTGCTGCCCACGCTGGGGCTCAGCCCAGGGCAGGGGGTTCAGGCTGGGCAGGCCCAGCTCTCACCCACAGCACCCCCAGCTCCTTCTCCCAGGGCTGCTCTTGATCCATTCTGTGCCCATCCTGTACTTGGGCCTGCGATTGCCAAATCATTCAATCATCTGAGGAGGAAGAGACCCTTGAGATCATCAAGCCCAAAGGTAAACCTAACTATGACAAAACAAGAGATGCAAGAGACAGACATCTAAATGTGTTTTCACATTCACTTCCAGGAAATCACAATAGTTCTGTTCTGATGTTGAACGCTGAACAATGTCTTTAGATCAGTGATGCAGAAACTTGGAGAGGGGCTGGACTCAGTATTCCCACCTGGATTCCTGTGTTCACCTCTATGGCACCCAGCCTAAGACCTGGACCTGTTGGAATGAGCCCAGAGGAGGCCACAGAGATGCTGCCAGGGCTGGAGCCCCTCTGCTCTGGAGCCAGCCTGGCACAGCTGGGGCTGCTCAGCTGCACAGGAGAAGGCTCCAGGGACACCTCAGAGCCCCTGGCAGGGCCTGCAGGGGCTCCAGGAGAGCTGCCCAGGGCCTGGGGACAAGGCCTGCAGGGACAGCAGCCAGGGAATGGCTCCCAGGGCCAGAGGGCAGGCACAGATTTTGGGCTATTGGCAATTAGGAATTGCTGGCTGGGAGGGTGGGCAGGCCCTGGCCCAGGGTGCCCAGAGCAGCTGTGGCTGCCCCTGGATCCCTGGCAGTGTCCAAGGCCAGGCTGGATGGGGCTTGGAGCAGCCTGGGACAGTGGGAGGTGTCCCTGCCCATGGCAGGGGAGGTGGCACAGGATGGACTTGAAGGTCCTTTCCCACCCAAACCATCCTCATTCTGTGATTCTGGAGGCTTTTTTTCTAAAGTTATGAATTAAATGGAAATAACAAAATGTAGGTGTGTCGGTAAGTTGTCCTTTATATATTACCTTTCCTCTGGGGAAATTGCTATTTGGAGGTAACTTCTGTCCTCTCTTTCTGTCATTAAAATTTTAGGAAAACAAGCAATAGGTAGCCTAAAAAAACAGAAAGAGCAGAAAGAATTGGGGTTTTTTAAATAAACTCTTTTTGAACTGCTTAAACATTAACTTCTGGCCTTTGAATAACTGGATTTTCTTAGTAAATTAATTTTTTCCACAAAAAGCCTGGAAAATACATTCCATCCCAAAAGTATTTGTTTATCACTAAGCTCAGCTTTTCACATACCAATTTGTCTTAACTATCTTAAAAGCAATCAGAAGATTTAAAACCTGCTTTAAAAATTAATTCCAGACCACAGTGCTGGGTGGTGGACAGGAAATGATACCAGCCCAGCTGCTTAAAAAATGTCTTGGCCATCAGGGCTGAAGGCTGTGAGTGCAAGGACAAAAGAACAAAATGGAGAATTTTTTCCACCTCTGTGACTCGTGAGACCTATCCTGGCAAAGCAATGGAGTTTTGCAGCTGTAGAGATATTTCTAAGCCAAGTTGGTGGTTATTTTGGTACAGTATTTATCAGACTGCTTGTCAGCCTGTTGTCCTGTACGTCCTCAGTTCAGAGCATCTCCAGTTCAGATAATTTACTCCTTTTTTCCTGGCAGCCAGCTCCTCCAGGCTTTGGTGCCAGCAGAGGGTGCCAGAAAGATGTGGCAGCTCCTGCACACTCGGACTTTTCCTTCTCAGGTTGGGTTTCCATCATTTTAAGCAAAGATTTTCCTTTGCAGCAAGCCTGGGAGGAAGAGTTGGTCACCAGCAGCAGCAGAGGAGAAAATCTAAGTAGAAATTTGAAGCTTTAAAAAGAGGACAGCATGCCTGCCAAAGGAGCTTCCATGACAGGACATCCTCCTTACCTTTAAAAATAATGTGATCTTTCTTATGCTGCCACTTTTCAGTGTGGTACAAAGCCCTTCCTGCGGTACTGTGCTTTGTTTGTGAGTCCCATTTCACTCTTCCCTTTTTAAAAATGCACTCCTGGAGTGTCCTGTGGCATCAGGAGGTTTCATGGGGCACATTTGGAACCCCTCACATGGAAAAACTGCAAGAAATGCCAGGTTTTATTTTGGAGGTGGCTCCTTTCAAAGCATCAGTGTGGTGCCTGCTTAAGTAATCAGTGGTGAAATAAGAGATGGCCAACTTATAAAGTCTAAACTGGCAATCTAACTTCTTGAAATAATAATCTACATCCTTGCGTGGCTGGTTTTGAGTATTTAGGGGTTTTTTTCCCAGGTTTAATTTTTAGCCCTCTGTACCTGCTGCCTTTCCCACGCTGGAGGGCCTGAGCCTGGCTGAGAGTGTTGAGGGCTTTGTTCATGTTCCCCTTCTGGAACCTTCTCTGCAGTAATTGCTGTGATAATAATAGAGCCACACTGCACATGTTCATGATAAAGGACAGGCTGTCACTGAACATATTGTTTTGTGTCCTGTTCCTTTGCTAACAGGTGCAAGCACTCCATTTCTCACCTTGGCTGCTTCTGAACACTGAATTAACACTTCTGGGTGCTTGTAAGAGCCCAAGGAGCTCAAGCTGACCAGGTCAGTTCCTGTGACAAGTGAAACACCTTTTTCTCCATGTCCCATTCTGTCTATCTGAATTGAATTTTTGCCTTTTTATTGCCAGTTAACTTGGTCATGTGAGATCTTTCTGCAAGTTGTAGTTGGCCTCACTTTTACCTGCTTTAAAGAATTAATTGGAAAGCAGACGTTTCCTAGCTACCATCAGGGTGTTCTAGGGTTTTGTCTATGCAAAAACTCACAATAAGCCAGTCCTATTTTTTTCTGTAGCTGGCTCATCCCTTTTTAATTTATTTTTTTTCCTTCCCACTAGATTTTACTGCCAATTTGAGATCCAACACTGGCAGCCAGGTTTTTCCAGTGCATCTTTGATCATTGGCAGATTCTGCCTGGAGATCCCTGGCAAGTTGTGACTGAAAACAGGTAAAGGCAAAGGCTTCAAGGAGTTTGTTCCACCTCTGGATAACTTCCTAGGTTAGTTGTAATCACATCTGTTTCATGGTGTGTGATGCCCAGTTTTGTCCTGACAGTTTCCTCTTAAAACCAGGAAGGAAATGGAAATTTTTTAGATTGTCACATTGAATACACACAGTGTTAACAAAGTGCAGTGATGACATGACCACCTAATCAAAAAAAAACCCCAAAAATTACATGCAAATTTGACTTATGTGGTTGTTGTTGCCTGTATGCTGTCTGTGACCACTCCTGCCTGTGCCAAAAACCCACTTTAAAAAAAAGCTACCCAGGACTAATGGTGTTCTTTACAGTTTGCCTAGACCACAATTATTTTTAACCTAGCAAGCGCCTCCTGTCACTGTTGCTCACAGGAATTCTTGCTGAATGGTCAGGTTTTGTCCTCTCAGACAAAATACGTGCTCTTTGATTTCCAAACAGGAATCCTCTGTGCTCTGGGGGATGGATAGCAAAAGGCTGGCAGTTCAGAATCACAGAATTAGATTGGAAAAGACCTCTGAGGTCATGAAGCCCAACCTGTGACCCCACCATCCCCTTGTCACCCAGAGCGTGGCACTGAGTGTCACATCCAGTCGTTCCTTGAACACCCCTGGGGATGGTGACAACACCTCCTCCCTGGGCAGCCCATTCCCATGCCCAATCTCCTCCCTCTGTGAAGAATTTATTGATGTCCAACCTAAACCTCCCCATGCCCAGCCTTGGTCTGCATCCTCCTCCTGTCCCTGTTCCCTGGGAGCACAGCCCGACCCCCCGGCTGTCCCCTCCTGTCAGGAGCTGTGCAGAGCCACAAGGGCCCCCCTGAGCCTCCTTTGCTCCAGGCTCAGCCCCTTCCCAGCTCCCTCAGCCTCTCCTGGGGCTCCAGCCCCTTCCCAGCTCCGTTCCCTGCCCTGGACACGCTCCAGCCCCTCAGGGTCTCTCTTGTCCTGAGGGCCCAGAGCTGTCCCCAGCACTGGAGGTGCCTCAGCAGTGCTGGCACAGGGATGGACACTGCCCTAGGGCTGGGTCACACTATTTTCCAATTCAGGAAATGCCTGTTCCTGCTACTGGATGGGTGCACAATCTCCTGGAGCAGGTGTGGTGGAGTTGGGCAGCAAAGTCCGGCCCCCATGGCTGACAGCTTTGTGTGATGGCAAACATGAGAATCAGAAGCCAGTTCAGGCTGAGCCTTTAAGAAGGCAAAGTCTTCCTGTCACTAGAATTTTAGCAGCTAGATCACTTCCAGAAACTGCAGAGAAAACCATAGCAATGAATGGGTGAGGGGAAGGAGGCCAGTGTGTGGAGCAAGGCTTTCACAGCCTGCTGGTATCTGTGCAGTGGCAGGGGAACTTGTGTGTTAACCTCACCAGCTTTACTGCCCTTCTGCAGCTGGCTCCAAAGTGAATTTGAGACAGTCCACTCAAAGCAGCAACTCCCACAGGGGAAAGAAACAGGCAAGACCCTATCTAACCTTTTCTCCAAGCTTTTTCTTGTCGGAAGTTCTTGGATAGACATTCTGATGTGTTTTAGGGTTTGCTGAAAGGGAAATAAACCAAAGCCACGCCTAGCTACACTTGCCAGTTTGGCTGAGCAGCACGGGAGTGGTGGAGGCCCCACCTCAGCTGCAGCCCTGACCCGCTCCCCGCCCATCCCAACAAATTCCTTGCTGTCTTGTGGAAGCAGGAGGATGGAAGGGGGCACAGCACTGCCCTGACACCTTGGTACACCCTCGTTCTCAGCAGGGTTAAAGGATTCAGGGGTTACACAAGCCTTGTACTTAACTGGCACTGCAGGCAAAGCACACACACCAGGGCCTGCGACAATCCAGGCTGAAATGTCTCCGGCTTGCACTGTTGCTGTCATGGCTCTGGAAGGGTTGAAGAACACAACCATTGCCTCAGCTCCAATTACTGCCTGCTACATGGAGCACAGTAATTTACAAAATTGCAGCTGTACTTTATACACCCTGAGTGGTTTAGAGCACATCCTAAGGACACTTGTCCTTACTTCCCTTCCCTGATGTACAGGCAAGATGTTCTCATCCCCTCAGCCAGTTCAGCCACACTCGAGTTTGACATTAAGAGCACAAACAGCATTTTCAGCAGAGACCAGTTTCAAACTTTTATTCAGAGTTACTCTTGGAACCTCTTTCCACACTCACAGGTCAAGTCGACGTGCAATGGTGATGCAGACAGCACTGACCTGCTGCAGGCCATCAAGAAAAACTTTGTAACAAGCATGGTTTTTCTGGAAATAAATCATGCTAAAAACTGATCCTTAATAGGTACAAAATATTAAACTGATAAGAAAAAAGAAAAGAAAGAATGGAGCACTATTAAGACCAACATGTGAACTCAAGACTGCAAGAAAAATCATAAAAAAAAGGCAATAAGGAACAGTAATGCAGCATTAAAGGTAGGGGTACAGGGCAGACAAAAATTACAAAACATCCTGTTTCAATATACCTCATCCATGTACTTAGTTCAAATACTGTAACAGTACTGGAAGGCAAAAAGCACCAGACATCCAACTAAGAGGTAAGAAAAAAGGAACAATAATTAGCAAAAAAGTAAGATCTGGCCATTAGGGAAGGAATAATCTCAAATACAATTACTGAACAGAAACGCAACACTTGAGAAAGCTGTTATTTCAGCATACATAGACAACACCATTATTCCAGCTCCATGGAAATGACTTGGTTTTCCTAGTCTGTAACCTCTTCCACATACAGTACTGCTGAGGTTATCCCCAGGTGTGTGTGGGCAGACACCGCATACACACTAACAAAGCAGCACAGTCATCAGAGGAGTAAAACGGGGAAGTTGTTCCCTTTGAAGTAGAAAAGCAACAATCAGGAGGCCAGGAAATGTGGGGCAAAGCATCATTAAGCCCTAAACACACAATTCAAAATTAGCTGGGGACACTGTGCAGCTATGGCTTCTATTTCCTAAAAAGCCAAGCCTCCCTTACAGTCCACATGGAATACAGCAGCTGCTAAGGAGACAGAAACCATAATCAGGAAATCCTAGAAAACACTCCTGCACTGGAGGAAGTCTTATTTCATTGGCTTACAGCTGCCACAGAAAGCAGCTGTACATTCCATGGTGTACTGGGAGATTTTGGTGGTGGTGTCCCGATTTATAACATGGTAGCACAGAGACTGTGTGATGCAGGGTTTGCATAGATAGTCTGTCCCCTTCCTAGCTGAAAGAACATAAAGAGGAAGAGGTCACAGCTTAGGCTCTTGTTGCATTTGGAACATGAAACTAGGAAAAAAACCCAACAACTCCATTTATAGAGGCTTCCTGTATGTCCCCAGGTAAAGGGGAGGTGGGGAACAAGACATAAAACACATGTCATGGCTATTCAAAGCTTCATTCTCTTGATGAAGTTTATTACAGGCCCCAGTGAAAATATTACAAATTCACTAATTTCTACACTTCTGCACCTTTTTCCTAACTGCTGTTCTAGTAAGTGCTTTTCTTTATTAAAAAAAACTCATTTGTTTTTACATTATTGCTGTATTTTACAACTAAATTAAAAAGCACTTATGGAATCCACACAACAGAAAGTCAGTATCCCCAGAACAAACTAAGAGCTTGAACATGTATTCTCAAAAGGGCCTTTTCTATACCATCTATTCAACAAGCAGGATAAAGAAAGACAAAAAGCCCAACCAAAAACCATCCTATCACTTCTCTTCCGAGCATCAGCAAAATTCACCCCACTCTCCCAGGAGGGAAATCCTTTCAATAAATATCAGCGTGAGCTCCGAGGCGCTGGAATTCCGGGTGGGGGAGAAGAGGAGCAGCAGCAGCTGTGTGCAATGCCTGCGGGGTCTGTGCTACCCCGAGGGTCAGTCCAGGGAGATGATGTCGGGCGCGCTGCCGCCACCGCCGCCGCTGCTGGTGATGACGCCGGCCTCGGCCCGGCCCGAGGAGCTAACGTGCGTGCTGCTCTCATGGTGGCTGGTGGAGGTGATGATGCTGCCAGGCGTGCTGCTTGTTAAGGTTGAGGTGAGACTATCCAAAAACATAGGAGGACAGTACTGCTTGAAACAAACAATGAAGAGTGAAGAGACTAACTGCGCGAGGGAAATGTATGCTCTGAAGATACATCTTCCCCACGCAACGGGACCACAGCGAGAACCGGAGTTCTGCGGAGCAGTGACCAAGCGGGGATGGCAGCCACCAGCCTCCTCCCTCACCTCCCCCTTTTTGTACTCCAGAATGGTTTGGGCTGGAAGAACCCTAAAACTCATCTCATTCCATCCACTGCCACGGGTAGAGACACCTTCCACTAGCCCAGGTTGCTCCAAGCTCCATCCAACCTGGAAAATTCCAGGGATGGGGCAGTCATAGCTGCCCTGTGCAGCCTATGCCAGGGCCTCAAATACACTCTGGGTATATTCAAGTTAGTGCTGAGCACATATTTACTTTAAAAATGCAAACTATCAGTAAAGAATGAGCTTCCAGGCCTGGATTCATCATGGAAAGGCTAAACTCAATCTTGTTTAGTGCATATTCATTACTAGCTCTTGGCAGGTTTTCCTAGACTGTGGTTAGATCTAAGCAAGCGAACTGCAAACACAGTTTGGATGATAGCACCCTGACAATTACTGGAGCACACATCACAAAGATCAGATTTGGAAATTAACCCCACAACAGATCAGAAACATACCTGTGAATCAACTGGGATTAGCGAAAGAAAATCCAGACCTAGGAAGAAGAGAAGGATGATAAATAGGCAAGTCTCTCCTTTATTCACAAACAACAAATTCAAGGACTTTTTTTTGTGGTTGCAGAACAGATTTTGCAATTCATACAGAGTTTCTAAATGGAATATACCACTGTGACACCACTCTCAACGACTACTTCAGGCAGCAGCAAAACGAATTATCTAGTACAAGTGGCTCTTTTTAATAATGAGGATGACATAATGATGTATTATTCACTGAATACTGCAGGGTGGTTCAATGTGTTTGCTTAGATGGAGGTTGCCATTTGGAGCTGTTGGTTCATTAATGCAAGTTTCACTGCATATTGTACCTGACTTGGCCAAACTGGGACATGAAGAGTGTCATCACAATAAAGATGCTGGAATGAAGTAAAGTCACAACATGCACAAGTCCAAAAACAAGCAGCAGGTCTCTTCCTCCACCCACGGGCAGCCAATAAGGAAACATTTCTAATATCATCCCCGTTTTGTGTCTAGACAAATAAAAGGAATGAAGAAGAGGAAACTACAAGTAGTTCAATGTATATCCTCCAAGACCAGTGACAACTAGTGTCCATCTTAAACACCATTTGCATGTAAGCATTTAGGGCAAGATGTTTAGAATTATGAAACCAATGAGAAATTACCACATTTTTTGTTTGTTTGGTTTTTTTTTCTAAATATTGGCCTTGTGTTTGCTATGTCAACAGAAAGAAATGATACACTCCCTCCCTCTCCCCTCACCTCCAAATCTCTTCTGGCCCGTGACATCTCTTCTCCATTAGAGAAAAATTTTGAAGGAGATTTTAAAGGTCAGCTGCATTTACAGAACTGACAGCTTCTTTTATCTGTGCAGGTTCTAGAACTTAGTTGGTAAGAGCTGAACAACAGTTCTAGACTTCTGTTCTCTCAGCTTATTCTCCTATCCAATTTGGGAAGACAACTGATTTCTTAACAAGGGAGAAGTGGAGGGAGGGAGCAGTAAGGGAGCCAAAATGGACAAAGAAACAAGGGGAATGATATCCATCTCATTGCCAAACTGGTGCTGAAAGAAGAGGAAAAAACCCAGAGATGTTGCAGGGGAGGAATGGAGACAGGCAATGGAGCAGGGAAAGGGAACTACAGGAGGCCAAAGTGACACCCGTCACCACAAGTCACCACTTCCTGGGCTCTGGGTTTGTTACAGCCGGCCAAGAGAACCCCCAGGGTCCCTATACACAGTGTTCTTTTCAAGGAGCCAGGATAGAAAACAATCAGTATCCCCACCTTTTGTCTGATATTTAGCAGCAGTGTTGAAGAATACATCATAGGCATTTAGGGTATGTCTAGGTAAAGAAAGTCAATAGAGGTCAGCTCACAGATTGTAGCTCACCTTAACCTTTTTCATACAGTCTAGACAGAGCACCACTACAATCAGCTAGCAGAGTAACTACACTGAGGGCTGGGATGAGTTAGCACCCTCACACCTCTAGTAACTAAAACAAGCAACTACTCTCCCTCGCATCTACAACACGTAACTACCAGATGTTTACACAAAGTCTGGCTGAGCACAGCAAGAGCAGTTTCTGGCTGCTGTGCTCAAGTGCCAGTTTGTACCCCAAAAGCAGTGCTTGTCACATCACTGCTGCAAAATGCAATCTGCAAATGGGCAGACAGCCTGTACCAGGCTTGTCTAGACATCCCATCAGTGCCATACTGCATATAGACTTGTTCCATTAAAAAAAAAAAAAAAAAAAACAAAAAGTTAACAAATTCTTCCAATTTCTACCCACCCCATAAATTAATACTGTTGTCACAACATACATGAAAAACACTCAGCACCTACCTGGCAAGTCTGATGAAATACTGGATATTGGTGGGTGATGGAATGGTACTGGGTAGTCTGTTAAGGAAGGAGGAATAGCAGCAGCATCGACCGTCGTCACGCTGGGCACTCTGGCAGTAGATGGCTGATACATGAGAACCCTGTTTCAAACAGCATGGGAAATTACAAACAACCTGGCTGTTAGTTGCACAAGGGAAACCATGCACTGCTGTGCACTCATTCACAAGTCACCGTGCGACAACACAACTACAGCGTGGCTACTCACTACACAGTACTCCACTCTAATTTCCTTTTTCATAACAGTCTTCATAATAACATGACCGTATCTCGGCTCTCAACAGCAGCTGTGACATAAGAGCAAGTTGGCATTAAAACAAAGTACAGTGCTGGAGTCATTGGCAACAGTCAAAGACAAAGGGGTGTCTGTGAGCACCCACAGAGGGATGTAAAGGTGACCAGAGCCAGGAGGAGAGTGTTCCATTTGATTTCTCCACAGAACTGCTGCTCAGTGCCCAAGCCCTGTTACACCAAGGGCACAACTGACCATTATCCTGCCCCACAGGATGACACAGATTGCACAGGTGGGAGTTAAATATAATTCTGTCTTTACTCACAGCCTCCAGTTCAGCTCTCAAGGAGCATGTTACAACCCTTCAGCTTCCCCTCATGCTGCCTGACCTCTTGGCAGCATTGTTACAAACACTGCCACAGGTGCCAAGGCACCAGCCACGTGCACAGAACAGTTCATGAACTCCAAGTCAGGTGGAAACACACAAGAATTCTGCTCCCAGATGCTCTGCATCACTCCCTCCAGCCTTTAGCATTATTCACTCATCTTCCTTCCCACACTCCTACCTGTTAACCTACTTCCGACGCCAGAACTTCGGATTTCAGACCCTCCCTTCTCTGGCACCTCTCACACTTCAGCCTGTATTGTTGCTTCCTCTAAGAAGACACCTCAGTTTTCCCAAAACTAACATTCAGACAACACTGTTTAAAGGAGATAAGCTATATCCCAAAAGCCTCACTTTGATCTGGATTTGAAGAACAGAAATACGCCATATCCATACCCAAAAAGCAAGGAAAATACATGGGTCATAGAGAGAAAAGAAGTCAGTCCTCCTACAATTACAGTTGCAGGTAGCCATCTCAAACATAGGAGCACGGAAGGAAGTCTTGGTGCCTTCTGAAACTTCATTAAGAGATGTATTTGTAGCTACACTTTCTTCTAAAAGTGAGGAAGAGTCTCTTGCAGAAGGACTCCTCCACAATCCTCACAAAAAAGCAACAGCATTGCAGCATCACTGCTGAAAGTGGTTGAAGATGACCAACTACTTGCTCACCAAGGACCACACAGACATTCCTGTGGACTAGAGACTCACCACACCTGCTCATTACTTCTGAAACAGAAGGGGAACCTTCAAAACAGAAGGGGATTGGGTTTATTATTATTATTTTAGTACAGGTCATAAGCCACTACATAGAGAGACAGAGACATACACCTCATGCAGGCAGCAACACTAACTGATGAGCCATTACTGAAAGCTGAGCTTGGAGCAGTGAGTGCTGGTGGGCCTGACCAGTGGCCCTCACTCCCTGCAGGTCTGGGGTGCCCCACGGGCCAAGAGCAGAAACATGGGAGCCACAAGCAGCACCCAAGCTGAGGTGCACAGACCAGGACAGACAGAAGGTCTGGACAGACAGAAGGGCACAGCAGCAGAGAAGCTGGTCAAGCCTGGTGCCAAAGTCAGGCCTGACTACAAAGATGGAGGAGTTGCCAGAGGACTCGGGAAGTCTTTGGTTGTGCTAATCAAGGTGCAGGACTGACTAATGACCACAGCCAACAACAGCATCCAAGACATTCCAGAATTCAACAGAGAGATGGAGGAAGAGTTCATCTTGATTCAAAACAGCAAAGTGGCTCCCTTCCAAGACTGACAGGATGGAAGGACGGATGAAACACACAACACAGTCTCGTTCCCTGGGCACCAGAGCAGATTAAATAGAGGATATAGCAGACAGCAAGAGAAAAGCCTTTAAGATGACACTAACTCAGCAAGAATGCATGAAGTTCCTCCACTTGGCATAATCTACTTTCTCAGGAGAACACTGCCCACTAGCTTAGCCAGATTCCTTTTCTATGGAGAAATGTCCCTGCAAACACAGCAACAGTCAGAGCAAAAAAAAAAGTTCTTTTGTGAAGTAAAAATCTATTTAATAGTGTTTTGCCTCTACAAAGTTACTGCATCAATACAACCTTCTACAGGAGAGGCCTAGACATTCTCCTCTGCAAGTGCAGAGCTGGATTTCAAGTACATTTCTCTACAGATTAGTTTAGCTGAGACATTACAGAATAACAACTAACTTTAAAATTGACAAACCCTTTGGTTGGGCTCCCGTGTATTTCAGACATAAATATGCACTTCCTTTTGGCTGGAGGATCTTCTTCTTCATCAGAAGAGCTTTCTACTGTCAAGTCGATAACATCAACCTTCTTCTTGTTTACCTCACTGGCCACTGTCACAGAACATGGTTTGCTAACAACACTGGAACCTGAAGAAGAAAATAAAACACCATTGTTCTCCAAAAGGTGGTGATGTCAGCAGTTTCTATTTGCAAGAGAACCAGGAACCCAGATCCTGTATACCAGATCACCTTCCCGGCCATTATAAAAAATATTTTGCCCCAGTACCTGCTTTATGACTCTTCTGTGTCACATTGAGACTATTAAAGAATAAAATTTTGTTTTCACTTCTCATTTTAAGGATGTAAAACAAAAGCAATCTTTCATTTTCTTAACTGCTATTATAAAGAGCAAAGACAGAGACCAAAAATGCGCTCTTAGAGATACAACTCTTTCTTTTCTAGCTTAAATTACAAGAAGATTAGTTGTAGTAAGCCCTCTACAAAACAAACACCAACATCCACATGCATTATCTAAGCTACAACTAAGGCTCCAAGATTTTGTGCTGGTTTGCAACCAGTACCCAAATGTACATACTTTCTATTTTGGTACACTGTGGACTTGACACTTTCACAGCTTCCTTCTTTGGCCTCATGGGGCACCAGGAGCCATCTTCCTGGAATTTGATCTCATCCACATCAGAACATTCATTAAGGATTTCCATAAAGAGGCTGAAAAAATAAAGTTTCACTTTTGATTCTAAGTGACATTTTTATTCTAAGTGAAAAGGAGACACAGATAAAAAGATAATTATTATCACCTTATACCCACTGTGTCTCCTTTCCCCCTAGTTCCTCTTTATCTGAAAGGCTGTAATTACAGCCTTTGCAGATATCAGAAAGTAAGATTATGCCAACCCATCCATAATTCACTCCCAACACTACTGCAATGCACAGATTTCCATTCTGAAGCAGAATACATCCCCACTTGAACCAAGTTAGGCAATTGTTATGAGTTAGAAGTCACATTTTGAAGTTAACACCTTTCAGGGATAGAGACATATAAAAGGAAGACCTGTCCTTTTATGTTGCATTTATATTTATCCAGAAGAAATACACTGAGACTCAGCAGTTTGATAGTGCACTTAGGACATAAACTTACATAGGTCATTATGGGAAGAGACACTAATGGAATCTAATGATTCCTCCAGTCTGAAATATTTTGACCAAAAATCGTACTAAATGGCTAACTTCAAGTCACAAAAGTAGCTACTGAGTACATGATGAAAGATTTTCAGTAATTGTGTCATCTGCAAACCCAGTCTCTTACCCATCTAGTATTAGGCTCTCGTAAGCTGCCTTTTTGTCACAGACAGGGCAGATCCAGGTAGGCTTCTTCTCATTCATCTGAAGATAAAGAGCAGCATCGAAACATTGCAGGTGTGTGCAGGTCACAGCCCGGCATGGGATTGTCAGTCTCATTTTTCCCAGCTGCAGGAGATGCATTTAAAGGGTGTCAGAACAGAAGACAGAGAAACAAGACTGAATGGTTAACTATGAATCCAGAGGCACTTGGTGAAGCAACTCTTGCTGCTCGCTACAGAATTGCCTGGGGCTAAGGGGGCTATAAGTAAATCCGCCCCATCACAGCACCAACACAGTGCTCCTAAAGGAAAAATTAAGCCCTGCTCCAAGGCCTCAACACACTGAGAACAGTCAGAAACACTTCTAATGGACCTGAAACAATATTATTTGGAAGACTTCATTTTTATTAAACAATCAGCTGAAGTTGATTCTTCTATAATTTTCTTTTAACCCAGTATTTCAGGCATTTTCCTGAGCGCCAGGTACTTGTTACACTCAGAATGACCAATTTCTTCCTGGGAAGAGAGCCTCCAAGGCAGCATTACCTTGTTATTAGGTGATGGCCTGCTTTTTTGCTTGCTTCTGTATCTGCAGTATAGGCAAAGCCACCAAGATGAGGAGATAAGAGGTTTAATTATCATTCCATCCTTTAATTATTCTGTCAGCCTGCCTGATTAGCCTCAGCATGTCAATATGGGAGATTAATCCCTCCACAGGCCTCCCTGTACACAAGCAGCAGCTTGACCAGTGCATCACAGCTGAGGCATCCAGTCCTAAACCACAGCTGGGTTACTGCTGCTTCTTCCCACTATTTTATCTTAGCTTGCTAATAAAATATAAAACAAGTGAGGTTTCTAAAGCAAGGCCTTTGAAAACAGCCCAATTCTGCACTACAGATGAAAATATGAATGTTATCTGGGAATTTCCAGCCATACTTACAGGACACATCAGAGAGACCCGCAGACTGGTTGTGGCAATCTCACTATCGGGATCTGCAGTCAGTTTTTCTTTAACTATTAAAATAAATAAAGAAGTCATACATAGAGGTCATTATTTCAAATGCTAACCTTGATTCAGCAGTACGTGCACTTTTTTTTCAGCTATCAAAAAATATTAATCTAGGAAACTAGTTCACAAACAACAACAGTTTCCCTACTTATAAGCAAATAGCAAATGTTTTAACATCTGATGTTGATGTTTGACTGCAGATGCAGTAAAACCACACAGAGCAAACTCAACCCAACATGTCAAGAGAGAAAAATAAACCATTATGAGTGAGGTACAGGTGAAAAGAACTCAGGACATCTAGCTGCACCTCATAGCCCAGCACAGTCAGGGGTGCTTGTGGCATTCCCATAACCACATTTCAGATGGGGTCTCTGGGTAAAAAACCTAAAAACCCCCACTTAAAACAAAATGTGATGCCTCACCAACAGCCAAGGGAACCTGTGAAACCCTGGGCATGGACTTTATTCTCAAAATACAGCAAATCTCTTCTGTATTATTAATTCTAGTTTTAAAGAGCCACTAATCACCCTCAAAAGTACAGACAGGCAAGTTGATTACTTACTTAGTGCTCTGGAATGATCAGGATTTCTGATACCTTTCATTTTTAACCTCTGCAAAAGCATAGCTGAGGTGAGCTGGCGAACCAGATACACAGACATGGAGTAATTCTACAAAAAGGATTAAAGATTAAATGTTCATTTCATGTAATACTCCCACTATGACAATAGATGACTATTTACACTAGTTGTAGCATATAGTAAAAACGAAAATGTGACTTTTTGCTTAATCAGTAATTATTAAGAGCTTTGACAGATAACTTCAATTCTGTGGAGGTCCAACATTCTGCCAAAATTCTCTGGCCAATCAGATCTAATTATCCTACTCCAGTTATGACTGAACTAAAAGGTAATTTCACAACCAAGAGACAATCTGAGCTCTCCTCCTGGAAAGATTATGTGTGACACATTTCATACATGTAATCTTTTAACAATTTTGTCTCCTTTATCTTCCCCTTTTTTCCAGTGTCAATGGGGAGCGCAAAGAATCATGTTAAAAAAGATGAATGGTCTTTATGGTATAAACAACAGCTTCAGATGGTAAAGAGCTGCCCCAGTTTCTTTGTACCTTTTCTTTAGCTTGTTCTGTACTCCTAAGCCCAGCCTTGTTACACCATGTCTGTTCCATTGAGCCTGGCCCCGTTCCCCAGCATTTTCTACTCCTCCCTAACTCACACCACTTGTCAGCTTCTTTTGTTCACTGCTCACTCCCACTTCTAGGTCACTATGAAAAGTCTGCAAGCCCCAGTGCTGCAGGATAATAATGGTTTCATCTGTGTAACAAGAACAACTCGTGACCTCTTATTTCCACTGCCTGTCAGCCATCTTCCTATGGCTCCTGCGCTGCCTGGGTACTGCACAGGAACTTCAAACAACTCCTACAGCCCTGCTCCTCCTTTACCACCTATAGGAAAACCAGTTCTTACCTAGAGCAGCAGATAAAGCATTCTAATTGCATGTGAAACCACTAAGAAACCTAGAATTTTGGTTTTTTCCTTAAAGAATGGCCAACTGTTGCCTTGCAGAGAGGATTCTACAGGCTCAAGTCTGCCCAGCACTGAGGGGTTTATGCCCCCTTGGCTCAGCAGCCCTCCAGTATCAGCCCAGTCCATGCCAACAAGCCCTTTTGTGACATTCCATGCTGTTACCCAGGGTCTCAGTTTGTGGATGAAAAGCAGCAAATTCTGGCACCAGCACTAAACCACAGAACTTGCTTCACCTCCCAGGCCAAGGGGAGGATGTCCAAGCATTCTAAGTCATCTGCTTCCATCAGAGTGTATTTTGGCAATACAGGGAGGAAAGCTAGCAGGCCTCAGCATGAGAGGCCAAGACCACACACAGGACTGGAGCCATTTTAAGATTCTGTGCTTTGACTGGGAAGCAATGGCTCAGATCTTTGTCTCCATCCCTGTTCTAGAAAATCATCCTTTGATGTCAGCACTGCCCTTCATTTATTTTTTGAACATTTCATACCTTTCAATCCAACTTCTTTTTAAAATTTTAATATAAAAGCTTATAGAGGAGTCTCTTTGAAATATGTGGTATTTTTAGTCCAGAGAATTTGATTTTGAATAAAACCTCGTAGAGAAAACTACTTTGATAACTGCATCCAGAATTAACACAAACAGTTCTTGACTTGACAACAGCTGAAAGGGTGCTTCAACAGTTATTTAAACCTAGGATGGAGTCAAAAATTCCTTGCACTCTCCTTCTCTTTCCTTAATAAATCTACTGGGGAATTTACTATTCACACAAAAAGAGAGTTTGTTATTTTTGACATGCATTTCAGGCAAACTCTAAAAGCAGACTTTTGAATGCGAACCCTGTAAGAAAATCTTTCCATCTGTATGTAAATCCCACATGTGTAACTGAAAACTACTAGAGTTCTAGAGCAAACTTTGTTTCCTGGCACTGATAATAAGCTCAGCCATCTAACAAAAACCACTTGCCAGCCACATCAGTCAGCAGGGCAGCAGGAATGCTCAAATAGGCTATTTAGATGACTTCCCACATCCTACAGAACATGCAGGTTACCTTTCCAATTTCAGAAGCCCAAGAGATAGAAATCTGGTTTGGCACTGCTGATGACAGCCTAACTAGAGAAGTGATATTCAAGGGACGCCCAGGTCGCTTCTGTTCAATTCCATTTTTTGGTGGTGGAGCGTATCCCTGTGGGAAAAAAGGACAATGGATGTGTTACCCAGTCTCCCCAGTGTACTCTGAAACTGCTGACACATATTTGTTAGTTTTAAACAGATCTATGAGAAGCAGGCAAACTTAGAGGCTGTCTAGGCTGGAGAGCAAAGCCAGCATTTATTCTGAGAAATATCAGACTTTCAGAGTAGATCACCAAAGACAAACACATTTGTAAGGGATTTGTTCTTTTAAAAGAGTTTTACAGAAGCACTGGAAAGGTGAAAGAGAACACAGTTTGGGTCCAGGTAAGTTCACTGGAGGAGTAAAAGGTCATGTGGATGTTCTGTCCTCTTTCTCCCCATGCCCTACTGGAACAGAGTGAAACATAACAAGGTCACAGCCTTAGTGACAAACAGAGCAAGTAATGAAGACTGAACTCAGTGTTTCACACACTGAAAACACTTCACTGATTAAGAAACAATTACACCTTGTTCCAAGAGCTCCACATCACCTCACTGACTACTTTGCCTCGTTAGCTACCGGCGCCATTAGCAACAGGTGTCACCTGTCCTCCGCCAAGGCCCCTGAAATAGGGCTGCACATGGAGTACCAGCTGTATTTAAGAGATCATGGAATCAGAGGGGTTTGGGATGGAAGTGACCTTAAAGATCATCCACTTCCAACGCCCTCGTCACACAATAAGCCTGCAGCTCATTGCTCTCACCCTGCATGTGTCACGGTGACAACAAGCCAGGCTGACAGAGCCACCCTGAGAACCCCTGCTCTGAGCTCACAGCCAGCCTGCAGCCTCTCATCTCAAACTCATCCTGCACATGAAGGATGCCAGCAAGTGCAGCTCGGCCTCTTGCACAGGCAGTACTGATGCATTTCCAGACAATGTTGTTTTAAACAAAAAACTCACCCAGAAAGGATATGCTGAGGAAAAAAAAAAGTATTTCTTTAATCAGAGAAATACACACACATTCACAACCTAGTGTTTGGTGAAGGAGTTACTTTGAAAAATGCTAAGTCTGGAAATAAAAACAATAATTATTAATTAAATATATATATATAAACAGCCTCTTCTACTCACTGGCCTAGTATGCCATGAGGGCTTTATTCCAGAACACAGAGGCAAAAGACATATAAGAACTGGTGACAATTTCACATTTAAAACACAGAATGATTTCAGAAGAGAGTGAATGCAAGTTCTCTTACATTTCCCTTTTTTTTTTTCCAGAGACAGACTCTGCAGTTCACATGCTTTGTTTCAGTAAAGCTTTTAGACTTTTCTTCCACAGAGCTTATTCTTGAGAACAGATTCACTCTCATACTCCTACAACAATTTGGAACCTTCTTTTCCTGTCCTTTTAGGAGTTTTCTGCTTGCCTCCCAACCAGCGTGGCCTGACACTGTTTAGACAGGCTGCCAACTCTTTAGACAGTGGCAATATTACTGGGGTCTTGAAGTCCTCCACGGTTCTTCAAAGAACCACACTAATCAAGGCAGGCATCATCTGCTACAGCAAGGAAATTCATCAGGAGAAAGCATAACTGCTCATTTATCTGACTTTTCCCAGTGACACAAATGCAGGATACAAGGAAACATGATGTTCACAAAAACACAATCCCATGCAGTACTGGCACACAGGCAGCATTGCTGTGAAGCTTCTGTTAAGGACTGCAAGCAAGGAGATGACCAAGAATAATTTTTCTGCAGAGGTGTGAACTGCCCTACCAGGCAAAGACAGAAGTTCACTGTGCAAGTGGGCAAAAAGAGCTGGCATCAGAGGTTAACCAACACTACTAAAATGGAAAACAGTGGTCTTTGAGGCAAAGAAGTTACCTTACGCTTCCTGCAACAGAAAGGAAGTGCCCAATGATGCAGAGAGAGACCAAATGAACAAAAAAGTCTGCAGAAGCACTCAGACTGAGACTCTATTTGGCATTCAGCTCATAGTGAATGAGGAGGGGAAGTTGCCAAGGCAATAGTGATTTATTCATTTTTCCATCTAAGGCTCAGCTGAACAGATTAAAAAATCATCTTATCATGTGCAGGAAGAACCTAGCGGATTTAAGTCTCAAGCTAAGTAATAATCCAAGATTAGTAGTGGTTTCTGCTACAACTGTGACACTTTACACACAAAATGGAGAGCACAGCAGGGTGTAACCTATATTAACAAAACTGAGAATCAGCTGATACTGATGCCCAGAAGATAACATCAGACTGAATACTTTTTTGTTGTAACCCTCAAAGTTATCACACAGAATGTAACCAGCATTTGCAAAAAACACCAGAAAACATGAGAAAGAAACCTTTTATAACCTGAAGACTGAAGTAGGAGGAAGAGAATCTAAGGAGTCTCATTTAAGCTGAGTAGAGGCAAAACTTAAAAAAAGCAGTCACAGTTGCATATGAGAGAAGGGAGGGTACAGGTCAATACGTCTAACACACCAAGGTGGTTAAAAACAATCTGAAAAAGAGGTTTCACACCTTTTCTCTCCACTTGGTATCTTTCCAAACCCACTGAAAAAACCCACTTTCCAAACCTACTGAAAAAACCCTTTGTTCCATGACTTTTACCACACTTTATAGCCTCAAGAAGTATTTCTGAAAGGGTTGTGCAAGTTTCTCTCTGCTCTATTGAAAGAAGAAAGAGAGAAACCCATTCCAGAGATATTTTGAGAATGACAGAGCTTTTCTTTTTCCATCCATACCCAAGGCTCCTGATGACCCTATGGTGACTATGTACCAATTTCTTCACCATCAGACACTCCTGAGGTGGGCCTGCCAACAGTGTTCTGATACAGTATCAGCAATGTGCTAGGAACCCTAAAACGTGTCTGTTCTTCATCCCCACAATAAACTGCGCTCTAAGCAGACACACGCAGAGCAGTGCACAAGTGGCACACAAGAGGCTGATGACACTACCTCAGAACAAGAAGGACCTCAAGCCTCTCAGAAATACAGGCAGCCCACACAGCAAGGGCTACCACCCTCAAATAAACTGAGTCTGAGCACCTGTGAGGAGGATTCTCTATGCAGACACCAGATTGTTTTTGAATTATTCAGCTACATTAACAGCGAAAGACAAGGCTTGCTGTAGGGGGCTTAATCATATTTAGTCCGTGCAGTGGCTATAATATGATTAACAACAGTAATAGCTATCTCACACACAAATGTAAAAACTCCATGCCTAACATTAGAGAAATCTGAGTGATAACAAACAGCTTGACTGTTTTGGCAAGCTAACACTACAGAAAAACACATACACACTCCACAAGTTACCAAGAAGCCACAAATACATACATACATACTTACTGGCAACGGGAACAGCTTCCCATTTACTTTAATGCACAAACTACTAGGATAATTATCCTCTTGAGGGCAGCTTGTCTCTGCTAGGCATAGCCTGTATCCATAGAAAGAGAAAGCATCATTTTCAAGTGTTCCCACAAACATCCATCAGCCAATTAAGTTTTCAGAGAACACTGCACAGAACGTACCTTAGCTGAACTTGGACTGTGTAATCTCTCCTGCCTCCAGGCAAAAAGTCCCTGTGACAAAGAGAAAGAAAAAGAGAAGTACCCACTTAGTGGGACTCATATTCCAGCCATACGGAGAAACAACTGACACACCTGCCCCAGCATCATTAAACTTTGCTCTTGTTTTTGTTTTATAGAGCTATGAGCACCTTACAACTGACATTTCTGTTTAACTACTCCCAAGTTACACAGAACTTCAGGATCAACATCCTCCATCAAAAGTTCATAGCAGCAATCAAGTAGGATGCTGCCAGGGATGAAAAAGCACCCATGAATTTTCATAGTTTATAACATCAACACTGGGAAAATAATAGAAAAGCAGGCTTCCATTCCTACAGCCAGGAGAAATGTAGGGAAGCTTCCCAGCTCTCTACACAGTGACAATTATTCGGAACTGAGTAATTCTTAATTCTTTAACAGGGTACAATTTTCACAAAATGCACACAAATTCTGTGCACAGTTGTTCCTGAAGGAAACAGAACAGATATAAACTCAATAGTAACTTCAGTGAGGATTATCACTCTGCATCTGCAGAGTAAGTAATGCATAAGGTGAACCAAAACCTCACACTTTCTCCTGAAATTTTGTAGAGATTTACCTACACTATACCACACTCTTACTTCTTACCTGGAAATACAGATTTCTCTGACCTGCTGTGGTGTTAAAGCAAAGATAAAAAACTTCTCCTGGAACCTCTGAATACTGCTCTGTACTAGAAGAAGAAAAAAAGACACAGAAGAGGTTGAACCATGGTGATTAAAGCCATTGATTAAAACAGGATCTGGAACAAGGCATTAGGTCACCCAATTGGTGGTTGAACTGCAAGTAACTGTTAACAGAAAAAGTAGTGGAACAAATCTTTCATTAAACTGCATTCATATGGTTTAATATCACATTACACTTCAGTACTAAAGCAGCTTGGCAAACTGTGTTACAATCCTTTCTCCCAAAGGAGGAAGGTTCAAACAAATACACAACAAAATATTCCACTGGATACCTAACAAAAGGAATACCACAGAGACGCCTGTACAACTACTGTAAGGTACCACAGGAGGGACATGTGCACCAGAAGTTATTAATGGACAGCTGGAAAATTCACAGTCAACTACAGGTAACAAAGTCTTGGGGAAGAAGGGAGGGACCACAACCCCTCAAGCCAGAGAAGCCAGCTAGACTTCAGGTCTGGAGTTACCCTTTAGTGGCATCTGACAAAAAAAATAAAGAAATACAATGTTCACATTGTATCTATGAATACAACTTGTCTGTCAGTGATGGGAATTGGCAATATTTTCATATTTAAAGTCCACAGTAGGCACATGTCACTTTCCTACTTCCTTTAAAATTGAAGAGAAGTTAAAAATTTTGACCTGGAATGAGGGCAGATTAGGCATGTCCAATTTAAAATAAGCAGCAGGGAGGACAAATGAAAAAAAAATAGCACAACTGAACCAAGCAAATTTGGAAGAGCTGGACTGTCTTGTGCACTGTGACATTCAGGGGAGATTGTTTCCATACCCAGAAAAAAGCCACACAAAAAGAAGGCAAACATTTAAAGGAACCCAGGTGGTGCAAACACACACCAAGTTCCTCGAGCAATTCCAAACACATACAGTGTGCATGTAGGCACATACACAACACAGAGCACATTGGATAGTTAAGAATAATACTTGAGCACATGTAAAAAAAAACAGGAGAAGCATTTTGTTATTTAATTTGGTATGGGTTAAAACTAAACCCCACACTTGTGCTCTCATATTAGTGCAAAGGAATACCACACTCATCCCTTCTCAAGCATGAAGCAGTGAGGTGGACTATAATCCTAGTTCTCTGACTTAGCTGTTATTTACTTAACTCTCAAATGCACAAGAAAAATGAGTGTCACTATGCACAAAGAGAAGTGACAATAGGCACTGTAATTACTGTTTGTTGATAAAGTTTTCTGCTTTAGGTACTGGAGGATGGCAGATGATCAGTTCATCCCTCACTGAGTTACAAGTCACAGCCAAAATGACTTTGTGATCAGTTAAGAAATGAAATTGTTTAAGAGGATGCTAACTTATTTTATAAACATGTCACTAAACAGTTAGGGAACATTTTTTGACATGTAAGGTAAGCCAGACTGAATTTCAAGACAGAAGATGTTGCTCCAAATAATTCAAAATGTTCAAGACCGAGGCACTTGGGGAAGATAAAGCTGATTTCAGGTTATTTGGAAGACAGTGTCCACACCATATTATAACATACAGTACTGCAACAACTTTCAGGCTGAGAAACTTTACTACTCAGAGCACAATACTGAACATTGCAGCACGAAAGTGTCTATTTCAGTGCCAGATCTCAAAGCCTGCAGAATTACTCTGAGATAAGGGTAAAGTAGCAAACCAATTAACTCATTCTCTTTACCCTGTTGCAACTTGTAAATTACTGACCCTGAAATCCTCTTTCTATTACTCCTGACAAAATTGTTCCTGATTTGCACTAAGCAGAAACTTCATGTCCAAATCTTTCAGCCAAAAAGTGAGGGTTCAGACTAGGTATTAGGAAACATTTTGTTACCAAGAGGGTGGCCAAACACCAGAACAAGGCCCAAAGAAAAGCAGTCAATGCTGTCAGCTGTCAGTGTTTAAGAGGAATTTGGATAATGCCCTTAACTATTATTCTCTAACTTTTGGTCAGACAGTTGGATGATCATAGTAGGTGCCTTCCAACTGAATAACCCTGCTCTTCTCTTTAATATTCAAAAGAAAGAAGTCTTTAATCATATTACTTTTATAACAGAAAACTATTTTCTGAAGTGTGGTTTTGCACTTTTGGGAAAAATGGTAAAGAAAAGGTAAAGATATAAAAGGAAAGGAGTTTCCATTTGTCCCAGCTGCAAAAACCCACTGAAATCTGGGCTCAGTATTGTCAGAAGCAAAGCTCATTTAATGAATTAAGCAAGTTGCAGAGGCATTAAACACTTACCTAGACTTGTGGGTTTAATGAGCACGTCGAGCACATCGTAGAAAGGCAAGCTTTTCAGCTGAACATCAGGATGAACAGGTGGAATCGGAGGGGATGGCTGCTGCATCTCAAAGTGGGGCTTAGTGTCTTGGAGGAGCACGGAACTGACAGGCGAGGATGGAGACTGAGGCGTGACTGAAGTGGAAGGGAGCGGGTGAATGCCCGCGACAGCCAAGTCAGGCTCGACTGGAGAGGAGCTGCTGTCCAAGCTGAACGCTGCAGGCTTTATAGCCGACAAATCCGACAGTCCCTCAGTCGTCCTTGGGTACCGGCGCCTATAGAGTTCTCGGATTTTGATCTGAACTGCTGGGCTGCAGCCGCTCTTCAGTAAGTGCAGTGCCCTCATCAGGAGGTCATGTTTGCGACCACTTTTATTACGTCCAGCAAATCCCAGCAGCACTTGCAGTTCAGAAACACGAAAACTTGATACCATATTCTAAAAGGAAAGAGAGAAAAGCACAGGTGAGCCCACAGCACCCCAAGGAGGCCTTTTCAAACAGGATGGCGCGGCATTTTCATCACTTAATCTGACAACTTGTTACTTGGTTATGGGTACTGCCCACACCTTCACAGAACACAAAAGTAGTTAGTTTAAAATGAAGAAACAAAGTGTCCAGGATGCAGGTTGAGTTTGCCCATGAAGGATTTGTTTCCACACTCAAACAATAGTAACAACAAAATCTTAAATTCACAGCACAAGCACAAGCTGTACCACAAAGAATCTGCCTCACTTTGTGGAGTAAAATACCAAACAAAAAAAATCAAGTGAATCAGTATTATCACTTGTCTTCAAACACATTTTAAGCACTTCATTATTTTATTTCTTAATTTCTGAATAGTTTATTGAGAAACTCCCTTTATTTTGGACACTGTTAAAGCAAGCATAAAGAGAGATAGGCATATCAGATTTCACTGCTGAAAGATATGCACAGCAAGGAGGACAGTTCTTAAAAGCTACATTATCTATTGCATAAGGTGGCATACAGTACAACACACAAACAACATAACTGATTCTTCAAATGTCACAAAGAACTCCCTCTCCTTTTCAGATCATATTCTGGCATCAAGCATCACAAAGGTATCTTCAAAACAAATAATACTATTTACTTGGTTAGCAGGGTTAGTTTTGGAAGACTAATTTTTTTTACTTCACAGTTCGATCCTCAGAATACTACTGTTTGTGAAAATAGAGATTAAAAAACAAAAAGCCCACTATACAAAAGGAAACAATCTTGTGCTCCACTACTATTAACAATTAGCTTTGCACAGATGCATCACCTCTCATTTTTATGAGCAATTTATACCTCCATTTCAGAGGTATAAAGTTGTCCAGAATACTTCTAACCAACTTCCTTCCTATTTCTTAGAGACCCTTTCATCATAGCAAGGAGATAAAGATTTTAAAGGTGAAGAACACCTGCCTACAATCTGTGCTGCTGCACCATGACAACTCCAGACCCAAGCACTGGAGATGAAGGTGCTAACAGAAGGTATGAAACAGCAGACATCTGGGATCACTTGTATTTTTAAAAACAGTTCAGAAGTGCATCTGGACTCTTACTAAAACTTTGGGCATTGATTTCAAGAGACACAACTCAAAACAGTGTTTTGCCTTTACCTTCCAAGTCCTTACTACACAGACTACACAGAGTTAATACTCGTGTTCTGACAGATCTGATCTCAGCTGAAATTTTAACACAATTTTTGCCCAAACACTGAGTCAGCCACCAATAAAGTCAAAATCCTCTCTGTGTCCCTGGCTTGTTCCCTATTCTCTTTTTAATATTGTGAAAATTGTTTTGGCAGTAAGACCAGTGAATTGTATCAGATGAAAACTGAAGTTAAAATCACAGAATCATTTAGGTTGAAAAAGACCTCAAGGATAATGAAGACCAACCATTGCTCCAGCAGTGCCAAGGCCACTCCTAACCCATGTCCCTAAACGCCACATCCACATTGCTTTTAAATCTTTCCAAGGATGGGGACTCCTCCACTGCCCCAGGCAACTTATCCAGGGCAGGATAACAGCCTTGGTCAAGAAATTTTTCCCAGTATCAAATCTAGACCTCCCCTAGAATAACTTGAGGCCATTTCATCTTGTCCCATCCCTCGTTACCTGAGAGCAGAGCCCAACTTCCCCCGGCCCTCCTGGGGCTCCAGCCCCTTCCCCAGCTCCATTCCCTGCCCTGGGCACGCTCCAGCCCCTCAGGGTCTCTCTTGTCCTGAGGGTCCCAGAGCTGTCCCCAGCACTGGAGGTGCCTCAGCAGTGCCAGCACAGGGACAGGACATGACACTGCCCTGGGGCTGTGCCACAGCCTGGCTGAGACACCATGGGCACCTTGTCCACCTGGGCACACGCTGACCCCAAGCCTGGGCACATGCAGTCCCAAGTCCAAGTCACTGGCTATTTCTTGTGCCATTAAAACACAGCAGGAGAAGTAGCCCAGACCTGCCTTCTCAAGGGCCACACTATATCTGCAAATCAAAATGACCATCTAAAACACTATGGCAGAAACCTCATCTGGCACACCCGTTCCTCATCATTGATAAGACAAGGTTATTGCATTTCAGCCCCTGATTTTCAACATTTCCAGACAGCCCATTTGGATTCAGTGACTCTTCTATCAAGAAGCCGTTCTGAGCAGAGATAACACAGTGGCCTTCACACAGGTATTCCCCCAGCACCTCATCTATAAATGCACCATGGACACAGAAGCCAGCAAAAAGTCATGTGAGCCACTCATTGGCTCGCCCAAACTTTTGAAGAGACCAACAGCAGATGTTACCTTAATTTCATCCCAGCAACATCCCTCAACAACAAAACAAGACAGAGAATGTTAGTTTCCACCCAGCACTCCCCTTCTACTTTTCCTTGCACTCAAACAGAGTGATGAAAAGAAAGTGTTCCAACATGCATAAAAAATGGCTTGAAATACTGTAACAGCTTTATAGTTATGACATAAAAGAGAAACTGTGTTAAAAGATAATACTAGTATTCATGTATTTAAAGAAAACTTCATGTTGCATGCTTCTGTAGATAACTGCATAAGCTTGATAGCAACGCCAGCTCCTTTATTTCAGATGCAGGCAGTAAGCATGATGCTGGATTCCATAATCACAATGCAAATGAGTAAAATAATCCTTTACACAGAGATTATGGAAGCAGCATGTATTGCAAAATACTGTCTACTACCCTGCCTGCTGCCTTCTGTGCATTCCTGCAAGTTAATCAAGGTGAAATGTGCAGTCAGTCATGCCTCAACACAGCTAACATTTCATACCAAAAAAAATTCACAAACTAGCACTTTGTTACAAGATGGATTTCATTTTACTAGAAGACATAGCCTGGCTTCAATACCATAGTCATCAAAATTTTAAATTAACACCCACATTAAAAATGCTTTCAAGTATGAAAAATACACACTGCTTTGTCCACCAATGTAAAAATCTTACACAGGCTTTAGAAAGAAGACTTGCAGAAAGCGAAGTTTACAGGAGTATCTAAGCAATAGCTTCTACAACACTTTCGCTCTAAACCTGTTCCTACCATCCCTTTAAGGCAACAACAAACATGCATATGAAAACACACCTGCCAGGGCCTGCAGGGGCTCCAGGAGAGCTGCCCAGGGACTGGGGACAAGGCCTGCAGGGACAGCACCCAGGGAATGGCTCCCAGGGCCAGAGGGCAGGCACAGATTTTGGGCTATTGGCAATTAGGAATTGCTGGCTGGGAGGGTGGGCAGGCCCTGGCCCAGGGTGCCCAGAGCAGCTGTGGCTGCCCCTGGATCCCTGGCAGTGCCCAAGGCCAGCCTGGATGGGGCCTGGAGCAGCCTGGAACAGTGGAAGGTGTCCCTGCCCATGGGGGTTAAGCTTTAAGGCCCCAACCAAACAAAACCTATCATTCTGTACTTATTTTCCTACTCCATTTACAAACATAGAGTGGACATTCATTACTATCAATAAACTTTTATGGGGACATACGTCTGAGAACATTTATAAAATCATGGTGCAAGGCAGACACTGCTTCCAACAAACCCTTACTTAACAAGTTACCTTCTTTTGGTTTTCCAGCATATTGCAGAAGACTGCAGTCTTGTTATTAATATGCTTTTCACATCACTCAATTATGATTAGACATTCAAGTTGTGTCATGTAGATGACATTTTCTCTTAAGAGAAGTTCTTTACAGCTGCACAGCCCAATAAAAAAAGCTTTTTTAACACAAAACCAAAGCCATTTTAGTTTTAACATTACTCCATGAACACAAAGCAGTTTGACAGAACTCTAAGGAAATCAGACTGGATAATTCAAGCACTTTTATATTCCAGAAATATTTTTCCCCCTGAAATTCATACTTGAAGGTTATAAGAAGCTTCATAGGTTTTTTTGTTTCTTACAGTTAAACTTTAGCAACCATGATTCATCAGCAGAAACACTGTTCTAACGCATTAAGCCGTAGGTGTATCTGGAATGGCATTAATTTCCCTGAGAGGATGATGTTAAGGAGCCCAGGAAATGCTGACATGCCACTGAAATTAAGGGGCAGGTGTGTTTCAAAGCAAAGTAAGGAATCAAACATCTCTCCAAACAAGACCTGTGTGATTCTCCACACTCCCCTGCAATATTAACAGTCACTGTACATCTCTCTCTCTTATGTATATATACATATATATATGTAAAGAGAGAGAGAGATCAGTGCAAGGTAACTGAAAATGCCTGTTTAATTTGTTTAATTCTTGATACATGCCCTACAATAGCAGCAACAACTGTGGCTTTAAGGCAAGTCCTGCTTGAGCTGCCAACTGGACACTCCAGAAGCAATCCAGCCTACTCAGAAGTGCTGGTCAGCTTGTCCCTAAGAGCTCTGCTTCAGCCCCACTGCCTTCCAGATAATCCCCAAAGTGTCTGGATGCTCTGTACAGAAGGGACACACCAAGGACAGGTTCCACAAATCCTCTCTCCTGGCTTTAAGCCTTCTCATGGACATTCAGCAGAGCAGCACATTTGTGACATCTTTTGCAGCAGATTTGCATCCATGCTGACCTACAGCAGGCTAGAAATGGGTAATGATGGTGAGGAAAAACAACCTGTGTCCTGGGACGGCTGAAGACCTCTCTGCCGAGTGGAAATGTTTTCTCAAACTGATATAACCACAGCTACAGAAATGTAAGTCACAGGGGAAAATGAAGATGCCATTATTGAAATCTGTGTCAGTAGTACAGGACTGCAATAGCAGCTCTAAAGGAAACCAGTCAATGCAAATCATAACCACCAGATCCTCAGTATTATGGAGATTTTCCTCTGCACAGACTCTATCTAGCCTGGCTCCTTAATTAGGAATCAGCTCCAAAGCTGCATGCACTTAATAACAGCAAAAATCGTCAGTTAAACAAACACAAATATTTAAGACATGCAAAACAAAGCTTGGCCATTTCATTGCAGCTTCTTTTTTACAGTATCCAAAAACTCATTATCTCCTTCCTGTCCCCAACACTGTATCTCAGCACAATCAGTTAATTGTTAATGATTTTACATAAACAAACTTTTAAGGTGTCTCAACAAACCTTAATGATCTAAAATAGTGACTGTGAATCTATGGAGCACACAGGAATTTTTGCAGATACAAGGTAACAGCACATTATCACAGGCTATTAGGAGTATTTTATCAGCATTAATGTTATTTAATACATTCAATTTAATTGCAGCCTAAGGATCATGACAGCACCAAGAGCAACTTCTCACATCTATTCTGTTCACCATCTTAAGGTTAACCCAGATCATGGTGCGGAATTTGATTTCTACATCAAAAACATAAACTGGTCGGCATAGACAATACAATTACATTTAACACAAATAAAACAAAACAGTGTTTGTCAATGACCTTGAGGAGGGCACAGGAAAACAGCTCTCAGCATTTTCTTGTTAGTAATTTAATTCTTGTTAGTAATTTAACACTAAGCACTGCTTCACCTGGGCTACTGGGCTGCTCTGGAGAGAGGATTATGGAGAAAGGTATGAGCCAGGTTGAAAATGTGAGGCGGTCACTTACAGTGTTCTTCCAGACTGGAAAAATAAAGCAAGGGAAGTGGAAAGGCACCAAGTCTGGCACGAACAAGAGATCCAATGTGTGAGACTTTAACTTCTGTATTTTAATATGGTATCCAAACAACATTTCTCCTCCCATTTCAATCATGTGTCTTCAGTACTGCGTGTGAAATACAAAAAGTAAAAGTGGGACCTACTTTCAGCATTTATAAACATGATTTCCCAGTAAATTTTGTTCAATCTCTCCTGCCATAAAGGATATATTAGCACTCTTTCATTTCTTCTCAACAAAATGAGTTATTTTTCACAATGGCTATGAAACTGATCACAAGTGTCACAGAGCAGTTTTGGCACGGGCAGAGCCATTTGCCTATGAAGAGCCTTCTTTTTTGCCCCACAGAATGACACTAACAAATTACTTAAGAACGTGACAAAACACAAACTGTGAGACTGATACTGCCACCTAAACTAGAGATCTGTTCCAAAGACTGCATGCACTCCACATTTTTTGTTTCAATTTTAGAGTCAGGACGCCAGCAGAAACACAGGGGACCCAAGAATACTAAGTAATATGTAACTGATCCTCTTATCTGCAGTATTTTGCTGAGATTCAACAAGCTTCAAGCTAAATCCTGGTGAGTTCAGAATCTGCTGGGAGCTGGAATTGTTGCCTCACAGATGGCTCTCAGAAGGAGCTGTAGTTCCCCACTTCTGGGCCAATTCTGTTCAAAAATGTGTCTACTCGTCATCTCTGGCCTCCACACCAGGCTGATGATTCTGTTCCACATCCGCCTGTGCCTGAGTAATTCCCTCATCATTTACTGGGCTGCTCTGGAGAGGGGATTATGGAGAAAGGTATGAGCCAGGTTTAAAAACACATCTGTGAACAGCAGCTCTGGAAATGGTATCTCAAAACTAACTATAACTGGACACTGTTGTGCTCTCCACATTTTCTCAGCCACTCCCTAAGACTCCAGAAACCAGTAATCTACAGAAATCAATAAACACTCCTAGCTAATAAAAGCTTAATCATATGGTCTGGAAGGGTAAGCCTCAGACCAGACATTTTCAGCAATATCTCGAAAAGTATCAAGTCCTTTAACAAAACTGAAGATTTTCAAAAGGCCTGATGTAACAGCAGATTTCTTGAAGTCTGGTTTTTTTTCACTACAGCCTCTCAGTTATAAACCTTGGGTCACAACTCCACAGAACTTTTACTGTAAAGATCCAGATGATGACAGGGATAGTCCTAACAAATATTAAAATGCTCCTTCCACCAGGAAAAAAAAAACCAACAAAACCAAACCAACAAAAAAACTATCTGTGCCTGCTTGTTTCCCTCAAGAAACAGGGTTTAAAAGAGAACTCTGATCTCCTGCCTTTAGACAGTCCTTAACAAATTACTAAAATAAACTCCACTCTCAAAATGGCCCAAGCAGCCTTTTATAAAGCAGGTAGAGATTATATGCTACAGGAAACTGCAATCAACAAGACAGCAACAAACAATACTGCCATAGAAACATTCAGTAGGTTAATCTATAAAGCAGCCATTTCAGATCACACCTAAAGGTCAATTCACAAAATCTACTGGGGGAAGGGGAATCTCTCTCATCTTTGGTCAAAAGCAGGAAGATTTGGTTGTCTGAAAAAAAATTTAAGCCTCAAAACCAAGTATTCAAGCAGACACATTCAAATGCATCCTCAAATGCAAAAAGAAAAAAGGAAAAAAATCAGCCATGGCCTTGCAGCTGAGGCAGACAATTACATTCTCTTCCAAAAATTACCTAGAGCTTTCCCACAACAGGCCATGAATTATTATCACACCGATACTGAACATGTAGAGAAGCTCCAGGCTAACAGATTCATCTCACAAGCACTCCAGTTTACAAATAAGATGAATGGGAATATCAAAAATATGTCTTCAGAATTTATTTTTTAAACTAGTGGCACCTCTTGAGTGATGAAAGGGCAGCCCTGCAGTCGGTCTGAAACACAGTTCCCTTTACCCTCCATACTTCCTGCATTACATCTATCTATGCACCTCAGTTTCCTGTCAATTTTAAAGGTATTCAGGAACCTAATGCCCTGAGGGAGACTATCAATACTTATGGATATCCAGATAAGCGATTCCAGCGCTTTGGGAGAGACAGATCATAACTCCACCTCAAGACTGGAGAGGAAGAGATAAAAGAAGAGCCACCACTGGTGCAAAGTTTACACTGGGGCTTCAGCCAAACCCTTCGAGACACCTTGGAATGAGGGTGAGAATGGGTGAAGACACAGAGCAAGAAAATCTGTAAATACAAATACATTTAAAGGGGGAAAAAAACCCCATCAACACAAGGTTGACGTACAAAAAAATAAGCCAACAATTCCTAAACCTAAAACTGAGACAGAGCACTGCTGTCCTCAGACAAAGAAACACAGTTCTTTCCACTATATTTTCGTAAGTGAGCTCCTCAGTGGTACTACCAGTGTTAGCGCTGGAAGAAGCCTCAGCACGGGAAATTCTCTGGTGGCTGCAGCACATTTCCCACTGGTCTCACCAACACCAGCTCTTCCTCTCCACTAAAGCCCAGCTCACAGGGGTTCCTATTTAACCGGCTTTTATCCCTCCTGTAACAAAGTCCATGTGGGGGGGGAGCGGCCTGCACGCAGAATTCCCACGAAGAATTCCACTTCTGCAGCTGTGGACGCTGCTGAAAGACAACCTCCTCCTTCCACACAAAGGTAACAGCGGATTGTTCAGGAAACAGCAGGAAAAGCACCAACTATGCAGTCAGCTCTTTGTGTACACACCTTAACAAAATGAAAGGACACGCACGCACACACCCACACCGACAAATCTGCTACAGAGAGCCCACCACGACAATATGAAAGATAATGAACGGAAGATAAAATAAGTCTGAAAAGCGGCTCTGGGTTTCACGCTGGGCAAACAGAGCTTTCCCGGATGGAAAGCGGTCCACGGATTTCCAGAGATTCCACAACTATCAGCATTTTTAACAGCCCAGTGGTTATTCACCGCCCTCCCTTCAGCCGCACGGAGCGCGGGGCCCAGCAGGAGCCGTTCGAGCCCTGGGGCCGCTCGGCAGCGCCGAGATGGCTTTTAAAATGTCGGGAGGAGCGCGAAGAACCTCCCCGGCGGCAGCAGCAGCACAACCCGCGCGGCAGGGACGGGGAACCGGGCACTGACAGGGAGGGTCTCCCCAGGCAGACCCCGCCGACCCCCGGGAAGTCGGGGCGGGCCCGCTCCTTCCCTCCCTCCCTCTCACTCCAGGGATGGCGCGGGCCCCCCAGCACCGACATCTTGCCCCCGCAGCCACCTCTCTCCCTCCTTCCTCCTCACCCGCAGCTCCTCGAAATCCGCCATTTTCTACCCGCCGCCGCCGGGCGCCGCCGCCACCATCATCGTGCACCCGGAGCGCGCTCCCGGCACGTGACGGGGAGGGCGGTCCGGCGGGAAGGGCGGCAGGGAGGGGCGGGGGAACCTGAGGGGAAAGTGGGCTAGAGGGTTACAGACACACCGGGAAGCCTGAAGGGGAAAGTGGGCTAGAGGGTTACAGACACACCGGGAAGCCTGAGGGGAAAGTGGGCTAGGGTTACAGACACACCGGGAAGCCTGAGGGGAAAGTGGGCTAGAGGGTTACAGACACACCGGGAAGCCTGAGGGGAAAGTGGGCTAGAGGGTTACAGACACACCGGGAAGCCTGAGGGGAAAGTGGGCTAGAGGGTTACAGACACACCGGGAACCCTGAGGGGAAACTGGGCCACAGTGGTACTAACACACCGGGAACCCTGAGGGGAAACTGGGCTAGAGCAGTACTGACACACCGGGAACCCTGAGGGGAAACTGGGCTAGAGCAGTACTGACACACCGGGAGCCCTGAGGGGAAACTGCGGTGGTACAGACTGGGAACTGAAAGGGAAAGTCCAGCTGCATACACACGGGCCAGTAGGTAGGTACCGGCCCCAATTACACAGTACTCCTGCAGCAGCTCCAGAGTGTGAAGAATTCAAGTGGCCCTGGAAATGATGCCTGAGGGATCACAGATTCACAAAATAAAGATGATCTCTGGAGATCACCTAGACCAAACCCCTGACAAGGCAAGGTCACACAGAGCAGGTAGCATAGGAACTCCAGGTGGGTGTGAAATGTCTCACAGAGGGATACTCCCTGACCTCACTGGAACCCCTCTACAAGAGCTATGCCACCTTCAACATAAAGAAGTTCTTCCTCATGCTGAAGTGAAATTTCCTGTATTTCAGTTGTGGCCATTGCTCTTCATTCGGTTGCTGGACACCACTGCCATGTTTCTTCCCCTCCAGAATTAACACTCCACTCTTTAACTAAGTTTTTCTATTAGAAACCAACCAAACAAAAATAAAAAAGAAAAAGTAACCAAACCAGCAAATAATAGAATAAAATAAATAGAAGATATTGCAGTTTGCAATTAAAGGGGATTAAATAGAAAGCTTGTGATTTTACAGCCCAGTTTATCCACCCAATCAAGAGCACTCATAATTTGTGTTATAATGATGATGCAGCACGTTTTAGTAATAAAAAATGAAGGGAAAATGTCACCAGCAGTAAGCTTCAAAAACTGGATAATGGGTTTCCTGCTGTAAGAAATGTAAATGTTGAGACATTTACAGAAAAATAAACATCGAGGTGCAGCCGAGAATATTGTTTTCAAAAGCAGCCAGAGATCATTACCTAGTCACAGTAATTACCTACTCACAATATTCAGTTTCATCAGCAACTTGGCTGTAAAACCAAACAACCGATTTATTGCAATAAAAAACAGGAAAGACTCAGCCAACAAACAGGCGAGCAGCCAGCACAACCCAAACAAGAAGATAAAGAGACACTGGAAAAGAGGCCTGAAATGCAAAACATATTTGCTTGTATTAACCAAAAGGCATCTAGTTTTGCACAACTGACACATCCAGAGCAGCAACTACAACAGTAACTTATGGGCCAAGGGACAGGCCATGTCAGCAGCAGACTCTATGAGGAGGTGTGCTGGCAGGTAATTTTGGGAACAAACAGCTGACCTTTTCTACAGGCTACTGATCCCTGCCACACACACTACCTATGGGCACTTAATGCTGCTCTACGACCTGGACACCAAGGAACTCAATAACTAACATAATTTGTTGTAATTTTGCAACAGCTTGCTGAGACAGGCATTCCTTTTTATTTACTATTTACTCCAAGATAAACCCTTAAATGTGCCAAAGTTTTCCACTACAGGCACAGATATCTCGTCCTCTGCACTAACAGCTTACGTGCTTGGTCCTATGACACCCCTTTCCCTGCAGATTTAAACATAAGGACTTCATTAATTTCAAACCCCTTCTGTTAGTCAAAACCAAGAATCGACAGGCTAATAAAACATGCCATCTGCCACACCACTGCATGAGTTCAACTCCTAAGTCCATCAAATGCTTATTTTCCCCTCCAATTCAATACCAGACTAAAGGGGCAAGCTGCAGGTTAGACTCCCTTAGATCATTAAAGCATGACCAGACGAAAGCCTTCTTTTGTTCTTTTAACAAACCCTCAAGTGTTCCTTCCTTCAAACACACTGGGAAGGACATCAGTGTTCAAGCTCACATCAGAGCCAGGCGGTTCTTTTCTAGTGTACACTCACCTCTCACTTCATAACCACATCTTTCAACAATTCCATTCATCTTATCCCCAGTATCTGCGGGGATAAGAGCAAATGCTATTTTATTTATCTCACATGCATAGGATAACAAGAATTTACATAGTATCTTTCCATAATATTTTACTGAAGTGTTCCTCCATCATATCTTGTTTTCCTCCATCTTTCCCTCACAGCCTTTCTACTACATCTCTAGGGACCCTATCCTTAAAAAAAAAAAAAAAAAAAAAAAAGGACTTTTGGTCCTCCTCAAATTTTTTCTAGTTCTTCAAAGTCCTGCTGTTTTATCATAACTTCTCACAAACACATCAACTTCAGGCTTACATTCCACAGCTACCCAGTCATTTTTGCTAAATTTCAACATTTCCAATATTGCTCTTTCCACCAAACTTTTAAGAAACCTACCTCAAATGTCAGAAATTCTTCCGGGACCTGAAACTTCTGCTTCTTCTTGGACCTCCATCTCCAATACCCCTTCCTTCTTCTTTTCCTCTTCCTTCTCACTAAACCTGCTGCTGCAGCTTCTGAATGAATTCCCAGGCTCTTCTCTTGGGCATTTTCTGAATTTTCATTGCTAGTTTTAAAACTCAGCCCAGCATCAGCCATTGGAGGAGGAGAACTTCCTCCAGGCAGCTAGTGCATACTACTATCTCCCTGAAAAATCACGGAATTAGTCACTGGGGTTTTTGTCTCCCCCAGTAGGCTCTAATTAGGGTAAGGAACGAGCCTATAGGTGCTAAGCAACCTGCCCCCTAAATTAAGGCTTGTTAGAGGAAAAAGCCTCATCTGGTTTCAACCTTTTCTAGTATTCTAGTGCTATGCACAGTATGTCTATGTAAGCACTGCCTGTTCCCACAGCTGTGTTGACTATAGAAAAACATCTGAACATCCAAATAAACCCTCCCAGCCTTCCACAAACTGCAGTTTAAAAAAAATCAAAAAAAGCCCAAAACAACAAACAAAACCACTCTACAGCTGCTTGCAGGACTGCAACAATTGCTTTTATCAGCATTATACCTTATCAAACCCCTCCTGTGCTGCTTAACCAGCTGCTAATAAACTACAGAGTGTGAACTGCAGGCAGGGCTGGGGTGATGGGATGGAAAGTAGATTTGTTTTGTGTGAACTGTGTTTAAAGGAAGGAATTTTATGAGGTCAGCCTTAAGCTTCTCCATCATCTCTTGTATCCCACAGTCATGTACTTTTTAAGGTAACATTATAAGTGAATGGCAAAAATATTAAGTGGTGGTAAGTGCCTACAACCCTCTTGTGTGAGGTCTAGAGCTGTCAAAGCAGAGAGGCTGAAAGACACCCTTAATCATGCTGTTAGCAAAAAATATGTGTGCTCTGACTATAATACAAAATATTCTAAGTTGGATACTCAGGTTGGACAGGGCTTGGAGTAAGCTGGGCTAGTGGAAGGTGTCCCTGTGCAGGGCAGGGCATTGGAACTGGATGGTCTTCAAAGTCCCTTCCAACTCCAACTATCCTGTGGTTCTCTGAGTCTGCTTATTGGAAAGAAATAATTTATGTGCCTGCATTTTATCTGCATTTTCTATGCAGCTGTTTGACAAAACAGAGTTTGGATGGGACACAATCTTCTGTCAAGGTGATGCTGTTTGGGTTTTGCCTTTTTTTCTTTTATGTGTTCTCTTCATTCTTCACACACCTATTTGTAACTCTGTCACTTATTGTACTAGTAGCTGGTTTTCCCAGTACTTTTCCAGGGCCTTTCCCTAAGCAGAACGACAAAACAAATTCCAGAGCTCCAAGCCCTGGGAGGTGAAAGGCTCCCTGCTATCTTGGTTGCTCCTGGGAGCCAGGGCTGTGAACAGCCCTTCAAGACACATTTTCATGGACAAAGTACAGATAGTGCTGGAGGGGGGACTGCAGAGAAGGGGCTTGGCCTGGGCGGGAATTGTATTGCCACTTGTCCTCCTAATTGGTGCTTTTTATCAGTTACGCTAATTTCCTAATGCACTCACCCCCGGGGGGGAGTGGGTTTTTGTGGACATCTTTCCATAACTGCCCCTGAAGGCCTTCATTAAAGATCCTCTTTTGTATTACCTCCTCCTTACTAAAATTATCCCAAGTTTCATTTCCAGGTTGGGACAAAGGCAACAAAGGGACATGATGAATATAGTTATATATAACTTCATTGACAATAGATATATTAGGGTTTAGAAAAATCCAAATTAGAAACCTCATGTATTTATATATATATATACACTAATCAGTTTTGATCATGAAATATTAATGTTGCCTGCCCATCCTCACATACCACAGTGATACACCTATATTTTGGTAATAAGACCAACAGCAAAATATTTAAATTTTGTTTTGAAGTTGCTTACTTGATCATTATTATTTTTATTAAATTAGGTCTATTGACGTAGGCCTAGATTTCACAGTCTTGAACACAGTCTCCCTGGCTGTGGGTAAGCATTTACCTCTATGGACACTTTTTGTGAAAATTACCCTCAATTTTTGTTCAAAGGATTTGAAGAGTTCTCTTTGTCCATCAAAACTATAGGAAACCACATATTAAGGGAGCATTACCCCTTTAGCAGTAATGGTGGAAAACTCTCCAGTCAAGTACGGCCCTGAACCCAGGCTATTCTCTCAACAGTGATGAACTTGGGATGGCTTGAATTCTAATTTCAATTACAGGAATTTCTCTTTCACAGCCATAAAAAAAGAAGTTCATTGTAATGGAAAAACAAATGCATTACCACTCTACTACCACATTAAGGCTACAAAATTAAGCACACACTCTAATAGGAGGGGACCTAAGTTAGTTAGTAAAACATGAATCAGATCCACTTTCAAAAAACTCAATGGTTTATAGGAAAATGTAATAAAAAAAGTGTATTAAATTGCATCCTTGACAGGATGAATGCATACACATTTACAGCACAGCTACTGAGCTGTGAACACACACGCAGCCTGTGTTGGCATGTACCAGATTGGGAACGTTTTAGAAATGGGCTGGGGAAACTTTCCAGAGTGGGAAAGTGTGACACTGAAAGGACAAATCCATAATGGAGTATTGACGGTTATACTGAGGAGCATTTTTGGAAGGAGATCTGAATGTCTGGAAAAAACATATTTTTGAGGATGAGATGCTAAGCGTGATAGCAGCTCTCTGGCCACAGAAAGCAATGCACAACTTTCCCAGGCCTTGTGCTGGGAAAGGCTGTGAGAGGATCAGAGAAAAGAATTATAGACAATTCTTGTCTTCACTTGCTGCACATGATGTTGTGAACATGTGGAATGTGTTGTGGAGATTTGTTTACCAAAGGGTGATTTCTTGACGGCCAATGGTGATGGTGTTTTTATTGAAGGACCAGTAGGGCCCAGCTGTATCATGACTGTCTATAAGGGCCATGGGTTTCTTAATAAGTATAGTATAATAAAGTACAATAAAGATCAGCTTTCTGAGAATCCCTGAGTCAATGCTAATTATTACCCAGCTGGAGGCCTGCTATGACAAACAAGTGTGGTATAGAATCCCAGAATGTTTTGGGTTGGAAGGCACCTTAAAACTCATCCACTTCCATCTCCCTGCCGTGGTCAGGGGCACCTTCCATTAGACCAGGTTGTGTTGCGTGATTTGAAGACCTGGTCATTGCTGGAATAAACAGGGCAGGAGACTTTTTCTTTAATGCCTTTATTAAAAGTGATCACCTTAGGATTGGGCAGCTCGACAGGGCTGCAGTCTCCATCACGTCTCCTAGGGTGGCTCGCAGGAGGAGAATAGTGCTCAGCTTTGAGCTCTAGGAGCAGAGCCAGGGTCCAAACTTCGTGGGAGCTGATTTTGGGCACGGCGGACCCCGGTGATGTTAGCACCCCTTGCCGCTGCCGAAACTCCGAGGTACTGGCGTCAGAATGACTCCCAGTCAGGGCGAGGGGCTACGAAAGTTTTCAGCATCTCTGCAGGCTCAGCACTCCGCTCCTCACGCTCGGACATCACTCCAATTTCTCAACTTGATATTGGCTCGTTGTTTTGGGGTCTTCTCGGTAAATTTGGTGGGGTGGCTTCCCATGGCATGCTGGTTCCGAAGTTATTTTGCATGCCCTCTGATTGTCCCCCCCATTGTCCCCTCCTTTCACTGTTCGAGGAGAAGGGCTATTAGCTCAGCCCCGGCTAGGGCCTTCACCGATACAAAAAGAACCATTAACGACAACGACTCGTAATTATCAAAACAAACAGGTTGCACTTCAGCAGCAACACTGGTCTGACTTAGTTTTTGTAACTTTTTCTTCACAAAAAAAAAATTGGCAGTTTTTTTGTTCATAGCAATTACTCTGTCCAAGAACTGAGCAGCTGTTGGATTTGGGAACAGGGATAACAAAAGCCCTTCCCACAAAGCTGTCCATGTGTCCATCAATTCATCTTCCTACTCTGTGAGAAAAGCATAGGATTCCTCATGCAAGAGGGGTTTTGGTGGAGGTCCTGAGGCTGAGCTTTAGGTTTCGTCTTGCCCGATCATAGGTTCTCCTCCAGCTGGACTGAAGCTGGACCAACGTCCAACCTCACAATTCACCTCTCCAATAATTCGCATCCTGAATCCCCGGAGGCTCCTCCCCGAGGAGAGCGTTTCTCACAGTCGTGTGCTCCCTCACAGCGCTGGTCTCATTTTAATGGCCCTTGATCTGAAAGGTAAACTGCACGCTGCTGTTTCTCAGGCACACCTCAGCTGTGTGGGTGAGCTGGGCATGTCCAACAATGGAGTGAGCTGGGCTGCGCTCGTTCGGGTTGTTTTGGCTTGATTTGGCTTGTTTGGGGGTGGGCTTTGGTTGGATTGGCATGGTTTGGGGTGGTTTGGCTTGTTTGGAGTTGGTTTGGCTTGGATTGGCGTATTTTAGGTTGATGTGGCTTGTTTGGGGTTGGTTTGGCTTGGATTGACATGTTTTGGGCTGATTTAGCTTGGTTTATGTTGGTTTGGCTTGTTCTGGGCAGTTTTGAATTGTTTAGGAGCCGGACCGCTCCGTCCCCCCAGCCCGATCCACTCCAGAACTGCCCCGCGCCACACAAGCGACCCCGGCGCCCATTGGCCAGCGCCGCTTTCCACTCACGCTCCTCTATTCGTGATTGGGCAGATCTTCAGTCAATCTTTCACCTTCCGACGTTCCGATTGGCTGCGCTGGGGAGGCGGGGCGCGCCGGTCCCCCTCGGGGGTCGGCGGGGTGCGGGTCCGGGCGCTCGGTGCGCTATTCCCGGCGGCGTTCCCGGTAACATTCCCGACGGCACCCCTTGCCGCCATGGAGCTCGCCTGCCAGGCGCTGAGAACCACCCACCAGGCGAAGGAGGCGGTGAGTACCGGCGGGGCGCGCGGCTGCGAGTCGCGGCCGCGCGTCGCGGTTGCCTAGTCAACGGGGAGTGGGGCGCTCTGCGCATGCGCGCGGGGGGGGGTGGTGGTGTTGTCATGGCGTCGGAGACGGGGTTGGGCCCCGTGGGCCGGGGCGCGCGTGGATCCCTCATAGCCCTCTCTGCGGGGTGCTGGGGCAGTAGGCATCGCCAAAGAAAACAGTCCGCATCCCTTCCTCCATTCGTTCTTGTTTCAAAAAGTCACGGCTGTATTGCCCCATCCCCAGGTCGGGTTGGATGGGGCTTGGAGCAGCCTGGGGTACTGGAAGGTGCCCCTGGCCATTGCAGGGTTTGGAATTGGATGGTCTTCAGGTCACTTCCAATCCAAACCATCTTGTAATTCAATGATTCTGTGGTTCTTGCTCTAGAAAGCCAAGAAGCAGCAAGATTTTGCTGAATTTCATAACCTGTTCTTCTGCTTCCATCTGCTGGTTAAATTACACCAGAGGGAGAGAGGCTGCTAAAAGCCTTTCCCATACAGCTAGTGGATGCTGTACATGCATACACCAATCCCTCTTCTTACTTAAGAATGAAAAGTACAGGATTTTTTACAAAAGAGGTGTTTTGGGAGGAGTCCTGAGACTGAGCTTTAGATGTTATATTGACTTCTTGTAGAATCATGGAATGTTCTGGGCTGGAAGGTACCCACAAGGATCATCATGTTCTTGCTCTTGGCCTTGCACAGCACAGCCCCAAAACTCACACCATGTTCTTGAGAGCATTGTCAAAACACTTCTGGAGCTCTGGCAGCCTTGGACTACTTGGGGAGCCTGTTGTCTGCCTGACCATCCTCTGGGGGTAAAACCTTTTCTTGATATCCAGCCTAAAACTCCCCTGACCCAGTTCCGTGAAATTCCCTTGGCTCATGTCACTGGTCACCAGAGAGAAGAGATTGGTGCCTGCCCCTCAATTTCCTCTCCTCAGGAAGTGTTAATAGGATAGATATATTTTCCTAGGAATGGGATCCTCTAGCATGGTCTTTTGAGCCCTAAAGTGAATTGTGATCTGAACCACTTCAAATGGAGCCTGAAGGTGTGGTATTGCAACAGCATCAACACACAGGAGGGGAGGAGAAAAGAGAACCTGATTTTTAACTTCACCAGTGGGGATTTGCATGGCCTTTGTCCCAAAGATGGTGATGGATACTACATGCAGAAACATTTGTGGGACTGAGAGCTGGAGCTCAAGAGCTCTGTCAGCTGTGCCATAGGATTTGGTTTGATGTGCTCCTGGTAAACTGGCTTTTCCATAACCTTTTGAAGGTAACAATTGATATTTTGGGTACAGAGATGAGGGAGTTGTTTGTGTTTCGCAGAGTAGCAGAAGTGTGAAGCCTCTTTTTTTGATTAGTGACTTGAAGAACCACCTGAAGCTGCCAAGTGGATTTTTTCCTTCTTGTTCCCAGTCATAAGTTCTATGGTGAGCTCAGTGTATGTCTTTAATTATGAAAGCTCATTGTAATCCTTGAAAAACTTTGGCAACTCTATTGTTTGCAGCAACCTTGTATTATTTGGAGGAGAGAGGAGGGCAAAGTGCCCTTTCTTTGTCCTGGAAAATTCTATTCAATGGCAGCCAAGTTATACATTGTTTAAAACTCACCAGTTCGATTTTCTGCTTGTGTTTCTCAGAAAGTGCAGTCAACAAGCCAGACAAGAACTGAACATTCAGCCTTCTGAAAAGCCTGTCAAGGATGCAAATATCCAAAGGGCTGTGGGGAATGCAAAGCTGTGGGAATACAGGGTGGTGGAGGGAGGGAAGAGAAAAACTAGGTGAGCCCATCAGGCCTCTCTGTCCTGGCACATGGTGCCAGCTTCATTTTGAGGAACTCCATACTTGTCAGCATCCTGGGATCCCAAAGACAAGGAGGGAAGGGTGTATTACAATTAGTGCTTTCCCTGTGTGATTGCACAGCCACCTGGCTGCCTCTTGTCCGAGTTCCTAATCAGAGATCTTTCTGAACATATCCTGACTGCCCCAGTTGTTTGCCCTTAGGGTGCATGCACTAAAGAAGAACAGTTCTTATTCCCAAGCTCCCCAGATGATGACTTACTCTTGTAGCGCTTTATTTTTCATCCCAACAAACATGCAAAATTCATGCAGAGTATATAGGGTCAAATGATAATGAAATGTTAGAGTTAAATTAGTCTTTTAGGAGGCCCATTAATTTCAGGAAATTGCACAAGAGACTTGGTTCATTCATTTACTTGAATGTAAATGCATTTTAGTGAAAGGTGTGGAAATGACTAAACAAACAATTGCACCTAAGATGCACAACTCTATTAGAGTTTAATTCAAAATGACTCAAAAAAAGGAATATGTGCCACTCTTTTGTTAAGCTAGAAATAAAGAAAATAACTCTATAAGTGTTGAAGCTAATTAGATAAGTGCTCAACTATTTAGTTTTTAAAACAAGATCACATTTAAGTGCCTTAAGGTTTTATTAATTTCATGGACCCTGAAACCCCTATAGTAATTGAAAATTTAATTACATATGTTTTTCTTTTCTTTTAAGAATGGAAGCTTATTAAACTTTAAACTTTTAAGCATCTATTGAAATACCAGTGGCTATAAACAACATGCAATTCTAAATACTAATTAAACAGCAAGGCTAGATCACTATAAAGCTAAACTGAATTTTAAGTAACTTTGCACTTGTAAGTACTCCTGTTTTTTCATGCTGTGTAATATCCACCATTTCCTCCCTAAACACAGCAGAAGCCTTGGGCAGTGTTAGTATCTGCCTGGACTGTGGCAGGGAGGGGTTTTTTGGACATAAGTGCAGTGGGTCAGTTCTGGAGGACAAACTGGAGCTCAGGACAGCAGACCAGGGCAGGCACAGAGCTCTTTTAAGGGGACAGATAAAGCTCCTGGTGGCACTGACACAGAGGCTCGTCTGCCTCGTGGAAAGGGTGTGTGCTAAAATAATGGTGAAATAATACTGTGCTAAAATAATGGTGAAATGCAGGAAAGGGGTTGGTGGGACTGGTCAGGCAATAATCCGTATGCCACTGGTTCACCAGATTAGTGACTTGGCAGCAGATGCGCGTTGAAAGGTCCTTGATTTTTATTTGGTTTATAGAACTCACACAGAGAGTTCTATAATACCTCGGTTTTGTTTTTCAGGTCCAACCTAATACAAGGCATTGTCAGTTGATTACCTGATTAACAGCTTAGTTAATTTTCTTTGGACACATCTGATTCTCAACATCAGCCATTGCTTGCTGTTTGCATTCTTCTTAACAAAGGTTAAAGACAGAATAAGCCTCTCAGTCTAAACTCTCTTCTCATTTTTAGGTGGGGCTCTTTTGGGATGTAAAGGTTCATTTTTCCTTCTGTTTGGTCAGCACAACCAGAAGAACATTGCTGTGTCAAGGTTGAAGTAGGTGGCTCACACATAAACACAATGCTATCCTACCCCCAAAGCAAGTCTGTACTTAAATTATTTGAGATGCTGACAATCACTGTATCACTATTTTACTAGAATTTAAAATGCTTTAGGGATATTAGAAGTAACAAAAGGGGATGAACACTAGCAGATGACGTGTCAGAACACAAATTCTTTTCAAGGGAAGTTCCAACCATGGATCATGCACCCTGTCAGTCCATCAGGCAGAAGTAATTCCTCTCTTGTCAGAATATCCATGTTTATTCCATGAAACACTTGATGTGTTTGTCTTCTCTGGTGGCCACTCTGTTTGCATACTGTATTTTAAATATTCGGAGGTAGCTGTAACCTTGCCCTTTGATACATTAGCAAACACAACAATTAATCTTTCTCAGCATAAACCTTCAGGAGCAGTTGCATTTCGAGGGATGTACAGGTGGGATTCTCAGCAAGTGATGACTCCAGCCTCCTTCTTGCATCTCCAGATGTGTTTCAGAATTTCAAGTCATCCAGGAGAAATGGTAAAAAGGCAACAATTCAAAATCTGTTTTCCAAACACCAGCATATCAAAAGATTAAGAAGGAAAAGACTCTTTCATCTCAGTGTGTGTGTGTTCTCTCTTTGCTCCTGGCAGTTCTCAAAATTGATTCATTTCTTGTTGCAGCACCTCCCAGGAACCAGTCTGCTTCATTCAAGAGTTACCATTCTACAAAACATTTACACAGCACTTCCTTCTTCCCAAAATGGTTCAGAAAAATTATCTTTGTACCACCACTGAAGTGGTATTGTAACTTCTGTTGGAAACACGTTCTCAAGAGGGTATCAAGGGTAGAAAGGGGTTATGATTTTTTTCCTTTTTCCCCAGCCAGTTTTAGCCTTCATTCTAGAAAACCAGAATGGGCATTCTACAAATCTTATTTGCAATGTGTGAAATGCCAATTCACTTTGACTCTGCAGGAATCGTTAAGAGCAAACGCCGGCTCTTCCTTAGCCGTGACACTAGATGGCCCCACGACTGAAGCAAACGTCCCAGGAAACACCTGCTGGATTGGGATACTTTTTCCCATTTCTATCCAGTACATTTTACAGGCTGGCAGATTTTATTTTAAAATACAACAGTAGGTGATGATGCTATCTCAAGTGTTGAAATTAGCAGTGGAATGCCATGTGATACCCAGCGCTGTGTGCAGAGCAGAGGGAGGTCTGAGCTAGCAAAGGAATGGTGTACAAAGAGGTAAATTGGTTTTGCACCACCCAGAAAAACACCTTTGATTTTTGTAATAAGTGATTCACTACTATCAGAAGTCTGCTATGGTTGCTCTCTCTTCCAAGAGATCAGAAAGAGTAGAGTAATGGTTTTTATGTTTATATATTTATTTTGCACATCTTGTGGGGTTTAAAAACATCAGGCTTGTTCAGTAGTAGTTCCTTGGCATCTTTGTGTGCCAGGCACGGGCAGAGAGCAGCCCAAATCCTTGATAGAGGTGGTGGGGCTCTGTCTGCAGTATGAAGAGGACAGAAATCTGCGTTTGTCACCCACAGGCAGCGGGTGACGCTTGGGCTGGGCTTTTCCTTGGGGGTGGATGGGGATGCTGCTCAGTTGGCATAGAAGAGAGGGAAACTGGGGATGGAAGCAGGAGCCTGTGTAGCTTTACTGTGCAGTGTGATCAGGGATGTGTGAGTGCTGTGCAATCAACAGAAATTGTTGCTCTTTCCCTATCCATTAAGTGCCACTCCTTCCTGTTCACACTGCGTCCTCGCAAGTAATCACAGAATCAGAGGAAAGACACAATACCTCAACTTGGAGGGGACACATGAGGATCATCAAGTCCAACTCCCAATGCCTCCCAAGCTAAAAGAGAAGGGAAGTCATTAATTTACTCAAATGTGTGTGTGGCCATACCTACTTCCACTGTGGTGACAGTTTCAAGTCCCAGTGAAGCAGACCAAAGGCATTGTGCTGATTTCTAGAGCTTTCATTGTAGCACCTTCTGTTATGACCCAAAAATCTCAGTTTTTCTGCTGACACTGGGCATATATGGCATGTTTCATCAGAGTAAGACTTTATTCCATCTTCTTGCATGATTGTGTTTCTGCTGAGCCTTTTCCTCTACTTGGTACTTGGTATCTGCATCTGATACTCTCTCAGATGAAGCTTCACTGAGTGAAGAAAAAGATGTTTTATGCTGCCATGTTTTTATTGCTGAACCATTTATTAATGATTTTGGGTTCTCCAGTCTGTGCGAAGACATCCATGGGACTGACTCCATATTGAATTTCTTTATGTTGAGTCCTGATTTTGGTCAGTCCTGTGTGAAAATCATGCAAGTTTCGTGTTATCCCAATCCACTAATTCTTCCAGTGTCTGTGTTTCATTTGTTGTGTTTATACATCAAGGCCCATGAAATGACCAGCAAGTGTTACAGCTGGCCTTTGTAGTAGAGTCATGCAGATCCCAGACCTGTTCACCAGCCCCCCTTCTCCAGGCACTCAGAGAACGGGTTTCTGGTTCCAAGGGAAGGACACAGCCAGGGTGGAGCACAAGGTTTCCTTGCACAGTCCCTGAAGCATTGAGGTCTGCAAGAGTCCTGCCCTGAAATTCACAGCAGTCTGAACACGTTGGGAGCCATAACCATAGTAAGGGAAGTAAGTTATTTGTTCAACTCTAAAATAATTTTCTCTTCTCTAGGAAAAGGTTTCTACCCATCCAGTAGCCCTGATAATGTGTAAGAAAAATTAGATTGAAAACCACTTTCCTTGTGTTTATTAACAGTGAGTTGTTTTACAGTTCTTACATGCTGTTGTGTTAATTTGTTTGTTTCCAGAGGCTACATTTAGATGTTGTTAACAGCAATAAAGAGAATATTACATTTGATCTAGAGTTCTGTCTTAATTCACAGGAGGAGATGCGAACAGAAGCTCGTCGGAAAAATCTCCTCATTCTAATTTTGCATTATTTAATGGAGGAAGGGTATGTTTTTTAAATAATAGTGCTCTACCCTTGTGGGACTGTGTGTATCTGACCTGCTATTCTGCATCTTTATGTCCTCTGTTGGCTCAATGGACAGTGTGGGCCTTGCGTTGATGTGAGGAAGTGATAAAATACTATGAGGTTTCCTCGCAGTTTGCTTTGTTAAATTGTTTCAGTTTCTGAAACAAAAAATCCCTATGTAATTTAAAAACACTTTAGATCAACCAAAAAAGCTTATTAAGATTAGAGTTTATACTTCTATAAAAATAGGACTCTGGACAGGTTAAAATACCAAATGCTTACTAGTGCCATTGTTTGCTTCTTTTTTCAGAAATCGGAGTAAGATGATGACTCTCAGTTTTTTGATCCTTGTTTGTTTTTTTTTTTAAATTGCCAGATATGTTGATGCTGCAAATGCTTTGGAACAAGAGACAAAATTAGGTTTACGTGGCTTTGAAGTTTGTGACAACATTGATCTTGAGACAATTTTGATGGAATATGAAAGCTACTATTTTGTAAAATTTCAAAAGTATCCTAAATTTACCAAAAAGGTCCTGGACACTGGTATGTGGCTCTGTTCCAAAAAGGAAGCTTTTGTTTCCAAAGTCTAAAATGTTTATTTCCCTCTTATGCTCACAGCCCTTGTCATGTATGTCAGCATTTAATGTTCAGACACAGTTACAAAACTGAAGTTCTAGCACACAAGACACAAGACTTGAGAGAGGTGGCTTTGAGCCCTTCTGTTTTTCCTTCTTTCTTTGTATAAAGGAACTAGAAGATGGCAATTTTCTGTCTTTTGAAAGCTGCTTTGGTATTGGAAAATGTCAGCTAAGCACAAAGCATCATGGCAGAGAGATATTTATCCACTTTCTTCTCATGGTTAGAGAATAGTGGGTAAATGATACAGAATGAGGCAAATCAGAATATGAACATTCTGTTATGACCCTGAGAGCCTGAATGGTTTTGCATTTAAGCACAAAATGTAACTTGGAGAAGCCATAATAACAACTGTGTGAGAATAAGTGATGAAGAGCTTGAAGGATCTATGTTTGGATTAGGCATTATTAAAAATTTCTTCATGAAAAGAGTTGTCAAACCCTGGCACAGGCTGCTCAAGGAAGTGGTGGAGCAGTATCCCTGAAAGGGTTCAAAACACATGTAGATGTGGCACTCGGGGACATGGACCAATGGTGGCCACTTCAGGGACTGGGGAGTGATTGGACTGGATGGTCTTAGAGGTGTTTTCCAGCTTAAAGGGTTTTAGTAATTGAAATTATCTTGAAATTTGCTTGAAAAATGCATGTACATCTAGAACCTATGGATTGGTGTTAATACAAAGAGGAAGAACAGCCCTGCAGGACAAAACAAAAGGGATTTGTTATGAGGCAAGAGTGAAAAAATATTATAAAGCATTTTTTCACATTTTAGTCAGAGCAGTAGGCAAGACTGAATCCATGATCTAAGTAAAAAAGAATTCCCAAAAAGCCACTCTTGGACACTTAAAAGCTCTCCTTATGCATTTTTTGGTCAGTAAAGATTCTCAGGCATGGAGTAGTCTGCTATTACCTGAGCTCAGATTTATGACCATGCTGGCAGGGAGGCATCATCCTTTTTCCCTAAAGCACAAGCAGCCTCTTCTCCTGCACTGCATGCAGTTTTCACTATGCCATAAATTGTGCCCGTTACCAGACTTGGATATCTAAATAAAACCCTTGGTGTGTTGCTCCTTCCTGCTGAATTCTTTGCAGCACTCTTGGCAAGTCCTGCAGTACAAGTTGGTCATTTCCATGCTCATTTCCAATGAGTTGGAAATGTTGTATATGTACCCACCCACAAGATTACAGGTTGCTCCATGAGCTGTGCTGCCCTAAACACACCATGTTCCCAAGCTCCTTCAGGGAAATAACTGTTTGGGAAGGATTATTTTATTGTGTGAGAATCATGAGTGGAGGAGCATTGTACAGAAAGGAGAGGTGTTTTGGATTAACCAGGGGCATGCTGGTAGCATCATAGAAATCCTTGGCTTTATGAGTTCACATCTGGGCTTTGCAAGTTGGACATTTTGTGAAAAAAAAGCTCTCCTTTGACAGAAGTTGTTTAAAATAATAATAATGCAAAAGATAACATAGTTTGATAACCACTATTGCAATGTGATATTTGTTCTGTCTTGTTATATTGAACATGATTCCTCTTCAGAAGAGTAAGGCAAATTCATATTTCCCAATTCAGCAATGAAAAAATTATTAGCATTAAATAAGCATTCTATGTGCTATATTAAATTATTGTACTTAATCTAATTTCTGGTGATGTCCATTTTACTGTGAACATGATACTGGTTTTAAAACGTAATCAGAGAAACCAAAGACTGAATGAGCTAAAATGTAAAAAGCTTGAAGCAAAAGCACTCTCACCAACACCAGTTTGTTTTCAGTAAGTTTTTGCAAGCTTGCAGTGCTTATACACTGTTCTTGTTTATGCATTATAATTTCCAAGGTCATTATTGTGTGCTTAAAAATATTTTTAAAGGAGGAAAAAAGGTTCAAATTGCCCTTTTTAGATCGTTAATTATTTTCCATTTTAATATTAATTTTGCCTCAGCAGAAAATAAACAACAGCTGAGAAGTGGAGGAAGAGCCAGAAGGTGAGATATATGTGTGGGGTGTTTTTCTGGGCAGAAAATTTTCCTAGTAAAAGCAAACATGCACAGTGGTTAAAATAATGCTGTGATACCAGAGGAGCACCAAAGCCTAGAGCCATGCTCCTGACTGTATGGTGCATTTTTTCTGTATGTGCTGGAGGAGATTAGAGACTTGTTTCCCAAATGGAGAGGCAGACAATTTACAGAGCTTCTTCCATGTGGGTAAAGCAGGGTGGGGTGTTTGAAAAAAGTAAGCATTGAACTCTGCTGTGATTGAGATTAACACCATAACTTCAGTGGAAGAAAAGTTAGCCTAAAGCTGCTTTATTTGGAAGCTTTGGGTCTTTTGGTATTTTGAAGAAAAAAAAGTCATGGAATTCTTGCATTTTTTTTTCTTTATTCTAGGACAGGAGCTTCTTCTCAGAATATACCAAGGGTCAAACAACAGGCAGTGCAACGATCAGTATCAAAAACTTCAGCTGGGAGTACAGCAGAACCTAAATCCTCCACCAAGGAGAGCCCCAGACAGGTTTAAACATGCTTTATCTTGGCAGCAGTACAGTTGAAATTAATGGAATTTTGTCTGGGGAGTCTGTAGCCAGCAAGAGGATGGGAGTTACACAATTAATAATTGTGCAACTAATGGGTTTTACTGATTTTGTCACTTAAGGATTAAAGGTGCAAGACCTTGAGAGAATTTCTGGCCATGAGTTTAGGGGCAGTCACAGGCAAAAATTAGTGGAAAAGGAGGTATATAATCCAACCTATAATGAAAGCAATCAGAGTTTGTTTTTTTTTTCCATTGATACCAATATAGTCATCTTTTAGTGCCAGAAATGAAAACAAATGAAATGAAGGATGAAGTGGTATCAGTTGTAAGCATCTTCACAGTGCATAAGTTGTTTGAGACTGGGGGAGTAATTTGGGTCTGTAATGTTTAGGTTTGAGAGTCTCATTTTGGTGAGACTGCTGTGAAGTCTACTTTATTATCATCCCTTTACAGAGGGTGGACAGGAACAGCAGGTTGGTGGGCAAGCACTGTGTCTATTGCAGCCTTTTATTTAAGGGACTGGCTATATTTCTGCATCAAGAGGAACTTCTTCTCTGACCTATTACTACCCCTAAAAATAGGGGTGCCCTATGCAAAACTTTGCCTTTTGTATTTTACAGCAGTAACTGCTGTGAAGTTACTAAAATAGCTCCTACAATAGCTCCTCATTTCTGAGTTGACATGCTGTGCCTTTTACCTGGCCTGTAATTTCCACTGTGCATAAGGGCTGCTTCTTATGTAAAATGCAGTTTTCTGCTTAGTACATGGAATAACTTCATTGCTGAGCTCCAGAGCCTGGCTTTTTCTGCTGTCAACAGTTAGGTGAAGTCCAGTTAAATCTACAGTGGTGTTTAAATGATCAGTATTTCTCTTGGACTTCATCTGGGCCTGTGTGAAGAGAGGGAATGATACCTATCACATAACACCTTCAGTCCATTTACTTGGCAACACATCTGTTTTAAAAGGCATTTTTCTTTAGGGTAGTGATGGTGCAGATACTCTGGCTCAATCTGATTTTGGCTTAAGCATCTCAGGAATCAGCAAAACTGGAGGAGACAGCTCTCACCCAAGAAAGGTTGGTGGAAACCTGGTATGTGGTTTCTCAGAGAAATATGTATATGAAAAAAAAAAAGCACAGAGGTTTTCAAAAATATCAAATGGTAGGGTTTTTCTCAATTTTTATATTAAAATGTTTCTGTATAGTCAGCTGAAGAGTCACTTTTATAATTTTGTATACAAAATTTTATAATTCTTTGCATAGGAGACACTTTTTGCATTAAATACTATTTCAAACATACTCAGAGAGGAATACTTATTTTTTTAAAGCTCAGTGGTAAATAACTAAGACTGAAGATAAATTTTGAAATCCTGAATGAGGTAATGAAAGGCTCTGCAGTTAAATTATTGAATTGCCTGAGTTGTGTGTTCGGTCCTCATTGCTGCCACAGTTTTTGAGGTCAATTTTTGCCATAATTAGAACTGTAAGGAAAAACACTGTTGTAATTGCAAGCAAAATTTGGTCCAGTGTATTTTTAAGTGTAGTGCTACCACCATGGTAAAGCCTAAGCAACATTTTCCTCCTTTAGGGCCAAATAATTGACTACCGCAAGATGATTCAGGATGCTGTCAGAGTGTCACCAGATGGAATTCCCTTGAACAGCCTTAATTGTGATCCAGATCCATCAGTAAGTGTTTCTGTTCATATTTCCATCCAATCAATATGAACTTGAGTTTTGCACAACCAGGAACAAAACAAAATACTGCAACAATGTTGGTTTTGTTCCCAAGTGCTGAAAAAGGCCTTGATTTCTGAGAGATGTATTTCCTCCCTGAAGGGACAGCCATGCTTGATAGTGGTCCAATTTGATGACAGTTGTTTATTCTGAATATGAAAGCAGGCAGCAAATAAAAATGAGGCTTTAAGATGTAAAAAAAAAATTGCAGACACCTGCAGAACTTGTGGGGGTGAAATGCTGGTTCCTTTCAGCTCAGTATGTCTCTAGCATTTGCCTCAGCTGAGACAACAACAGAATTTTGATGGTTGAGATAAACATTCTGTAAAAACTCCACACACAAGCCAGAACTTCTCAGATAGTGCATCCAGCTTTCCTGGTGCTTGTCTGCCTGGGAACTTGCTGCACTGGAAGAAACTATCAAAAAAGAGAATGTGACAAAACAGTGACCTACAGTTACATTTTTCACTCCTCTTAATCTATGTAGGTCATATTTAGGACTGTAAGTGCAATAAGAAAACTGCTCATATTTCTGCAACTTTAAAAGTTGATATTACTACAATGTATCAGTTTTTTAAAAAATACATAATAGTTCGTCTAAAAATACTTGCAGTCTGACAAGAACCTATGTTTTTCTGTTTTAGGAACGATTATTGAAACCTCTTAGTGCCTTTACTGGCATGACTGGTGAGATGAGAGAACTTGCAGTGGTTGTAAGCAAAGTAAGAGCAGATTTCCATGTCAGTTGTAGAGATGTTGGTTATCTTTGTCATATGGGAATGCTGTTTGTTTCTTTTTACTGTCACTAATAGTGCAGGTTATTTTTCCCTCCACATAGCTCCCCAACAAGTCACTTCTGTACGTGTAATGATGTTTCTTTCTGATGCACAGTGGGAGGAAATAATTAAGTCCATTCCTTTCTAATGAGGAGCAGGTTAATTTAATCATGCTGTGCAGACTGTCATGGATTTCCTTTTTGCTACGCAAAAAAGTACAATACTTCACTGGAAAGAGAGATTTAAATATATTAGCTAAAACCAACTATTATCTAATGTTTTATCTAGCTGTGATCAGATGGTGGGAGAAACCTTGATTCCACCCTTTGGGTGCAGTTTCCATTCCAGGCGCAAGGCTGTAGTCACTGTGGACAGTGTGCCAATATCACAGCGATATCCTGAATTCTGAATGTATCTACTAGATAACATCTACCAAAATTACTATTAAACCCTGGTATTCCTGCATGGATTAGAATCACAGAATGATTCAGATTGAAAAAGCCATCTAAGGTCATCAGGTCAGCACTGCCAAGGCCACCACTAACCCATGTCCCCAAGTGCCACATCAACATGGCTTTTAAGTTGCAGGGGTGAAGATTCCACCACTGCCCTAGGCAGCTGTGCCAAGGCTTGATAAACCTTTCCATGAAGGAGTTGCTCCTGAGGTACACCCTGAGCCTCCCCATGCCCAGCCTGAGGCCGTTCCCTCCCCTCCTGTCCCTGTTCCCTGGGAGCACAGCCCGACCCCCCCGGCTGTCCCCTCCTGTCAGGAGCTGTGCAGAGCCACAAGGGCCCCCCTGAGCCTCCTTTGCTCCAGGCTCAGCCCCTTCCCAGCTCCCTCAGCCTCTCCTGGGGCTCCAGCCCCTTCCCAGCTCCGTTCCCTGCCCTGGACACGCTCCAGCCCCTCAGGGTCTCTCTTGTCCTGAGGGCCCAGAGCTGGAGGTGCCTCAGCAGTGCTGGCACAGGGGACGGGCCCTGCCCTGGGGCTGGGTCACAGCCTGGCTGCGACAGCCCAGGGCCGTTGGGTTAGTACTTGCCCTGAGCCTTGCTTTGTGCAGCCTGTGCACAAAGGATCTGCACTCCCTGTGCATTCTCAGTGGTGCAGTGGAGAGATGCTGTTACTGCGAGCTCTGCAAGCTGTGCCCTCATCCCAGCACTGCCAGAGCAGCATCAATAATACACCATATCCCAGACCTTGGGAATTCCTCCAGGATGGGCAGCTCGACCCCTGGATGGAACCACAGCCTTGTCAGCAGCATTCCATTTCACTCCTGGGTTGAGGTGTAGCCTGACAAACAGGCCCTGGTCTGCTGGGGATCTGTGGCTACAGCACACACAAATGCTTAGCATCCAGACTTTTGGATGAGTCACTCATCAGAAAGGATTCATAGCTCCACAGTGTTTGGTGGTGTTGTGACTTTCTGGATATAAATATCATGAGTGGTAACATCTTGGGTAAACCTGCTTAAAATCATCTTTCTAAAAATCATGGAAGACTTTTGCTGACTGATTTTTATATCTGTGTATGGCCCAAATTCTTGGTCCACGAGTTTTGTATTTGATATTTAGTAGAACTTAAGAAATGTCTTAGGAAATTTCCAACCTTAAAGTAAGAAAATTTTCATTTGTTTCAGTTCCTGTCTGGTCTTTTATTTACGGTAGACCTTTAAAATAATGTTGTTCTTGCTGCTACATTAACAGAAAAAGCAATAAAAATTGCTTTCCATTTGTTATGGTGTGTTTTTTGAATCGTGCTCCATTATGGTATGTTCCTAGTTGCTATGGTAATCAACACTGTATAAATCAATACAAATAAATAGCATATTATATCTATTTCATAACACAATCTAATTTAATTTGGAAACAGTTATGTAAGTCTCTACTTAATAGCAGAAATCTGATTCATCTTAATTCACTGTTAATAGACAGGGAAATTGTAATCTAGTCTATATGAATAATTTTTTGTAATTGTATTAACTTTTCCCCTTGGATGTAACCACATAATTTTTCTTCAGTCTGTGGTGGACTATTTTTGTTGGAGAGCAGAATTTACCCTGAGTATTTGTACTGAGGACGCGACATTTTTTGCAATTAGCCCTTGGAACACAAAGCCACAAAATATTATAAAGGCAAATGGGAAGATTCATAGAAGATTTGGGAAGTTTGATGAATTAAATGAAATTAATTTAGTGAGTGTTTCGGGGCATAGACTAATTACCATCTATCCTTCGATAGATTCTTAGGGGAAAAATTTCTTCCTGTTGCAGAGTTTCTCACAGCTTTTCTTGCAGCATATAAAATCTTGCATAGAGTGGAGTACTTACTGTTACTTACAACACAAGAAATAGCATAAATAATAGATATTAACATTATAATAGGTAATAACTTAAGTAATAGGTGCAGCCATAAAGTTACTGAGTATCAAGTTTAAAAAAAAACCAAGAAGTAAGTATGGGTCCAGCCATAAAGTTACTAAGCATCAAGTTAAAAAAAATAAAATTTTCACATTGCACATGAGGGATCTGTGGAACTTGTGACTATGAAATAAACATGTTTAAAACAGGGGAGAAAAATTCACTGAAGAATGAGTGTCAAAAGGTGTTTCAGCTCAAAGATTGAGATGTAATTTGAATTACTGAAGTCCAGTAGTGAACCAATGTGTCACTATGATTACTTTTACTTCTTTTTTTAAACATCCAGTACTTGCAGCAGTAGAGACAAAATATTCAGGTTGGTGAACCTTCTCATCCCAATTGCTCTTGATATGTTGGTTGGTTCCTAAATCAAACTAAGAGGAAACAGATCTGAGGAAGATCTGCTCAGCATCTACATTTGCTAGGAATACATTAGGGAAACTGGGGTCTGGAGGGGAAGTGATTGCTGTGTGTGCTTCCCTCCTGGGAGGTCCCTGGTACCTAGGGTTAAATAACACAGCCTGTATCACTTAACAGCACCACTATTTTATCCCTGAGTCAATCCTTTTACTTTGCCGGAGGTCATTATCTGACTGCAGAAGGAGTTTTGCTAACAAGATGTGATGTGTGTTGCAGGACATTTATCTCCATAAGCCAAACGTGAAGTGGGATGATATTATAGGACTGGATGCAGCTAAAAGGCTGGTCAAGGAAGCAGTTGTTTACCCCATAAAGGTAAGGTGCTAAATAGTTTTGACAAAAACCACTGTTGGGCTTGTTTCCTTGCAGTTGGAGTGGTGTTTTAGAGTTCTCAGTATTTCTGTGCTTTTGTCGGCCATTTGTGTTAGAGCTGTTGGTGTTCCTGTTTCATGCCAGAACTATTCCTGTTCATCTGAAATGGCACCTGCATTCTTCTACGGGAAAATTACCTTTCAGTGTTAATATTGTATGAGTTAGGTCCAATTCTTTGGCACGTTTGGCATTGTAAGAAGGGCTGGGTTTGACCTATATTAATTCCATGAAAAATTACTTACAGAAGAGAATGGCACATCAATTGCACTTGAAAAAAAGAAAAACAACACTGAAAGCAGATTTCAAATAATAAATACAGCATTTTTCTCAGTACTCAGGTCATACATGTCACATTGTTTTGCTGTGGTTTTATGCCTCTCTTCAAATTTCTTATGTTTCTTGAATGTGCTAGGAGCAGTGAAGTGAGGACTACAATCCCTTGAAGTTTGTTTTAGATGATACATTTTTAATCCCTAAATTACTTTCCTACAGTATCCAGAGCTGTTTACTGGCATTCTGTCCCCTTGGAAAGGATTATTGCTCTATGGACCACCAGGTATGGAGAGCTTTTTACCACTCTTTGTGTTTGTCACTGCTTCTTGTTTTGTCCTGTAGATAAATCATCAATGTTAATTTGATCGGATTGTTAAAAAAGAGCATTATCTGTACATAAATTAAAAGGAGAGAATGTTGGATGGTTATGTACAGCTCTGACACTCAAACCTGCCCTTTCTTGTGAGCCTTGGCTATTTTTATAGTGGAATCTTCCGGAGACAGTACTTACACTAGCAATGCAGGGGAATGAAAACTCAGATCTCTGTTTTACTCAGCTTGGACCATTTTAATCAAGATTGGCATGACCTAATGCTATGTCAATAAATCTACCAAGGGGGTACCTCCATAGTGAAAAATGTCCTTCCTTTCTTATGCTTTTAGGGGTTGTTTTGGGAATGGGGTGGAAGCTTTGCCTTCTTCTAGCTGGGTGTTTTCCTTGTTAGTGCAACTTCCCTGCTGCCATTGCCTCACTTTGACACCAGGATGTGGCTGGAAGGGGGCAGAGGGCACAAGAACCACCTGAGTCAGGTTGCAAAGCCTCTCTCTGCAATGAAATCATTTTGTTCCTGTGAATGTTTATGTTTTCGTGCCACAGAAGGCATCTGACCATTTCAGCATGCACTCCTTCCAGATTTGGAGAATCTGCATTTGCAGTTCTGTATTATCTGAGTTTCTCCAAACAATCCTGAAAGGGCCACAAAATATTCTGAGGGCTGGAGCCCCTCTGCTCTGGAGCCAGCCTGGCACAGCTGGGGCTGCTCAGCTGCACAGGAGAAGGCTCCAGGGACACCTCAGAGCCCTGGCAGGGCCTGCAGGGGCTCCAGGAGAGCTGCCCAGGGACTGGGGACAAGGCCTGCAGGGACAGCAGCCAGGGAATGGCTCCCAGGGCCAGAGGGCAGGCACAGATTTTGGGCTGTTGGCAATTAGGAATTGCTGGCTGGGAGGGTGGGCAGGCCCTGGCCCAGGGTGCCCAGAGCAGCTGTGGCTGCCCCTGGATCCCTGGCAGTGCCCAAGGCCAGGCTGGATGGGGCCTGGAGCCCCTTGGGATGATGGAAGGTGTCTCTGGTCATTGCATGGTGTTGGACTCAATGGCATTTAAGGTCCCTTTCAACCCAAACCATCCTATGAGTTTTTTGCTGGTTTTACTTGACTGGTAAGTAGGATGAAGGGAATGTATTAAAACATTCACATTTTATTCCTTTGGAGAGTGATTTTCTCAAACACTGTTGTTTGTAGGTACTGGAAAAACTTTGCTTGCTAAGGCTGTTGCCACAGAATGCAATACAACCTTTTTCAACATATCAGCATCAACCATTGTCAGCAAATGGAGAGGTGATTCAGAAAAACTTGTCCGGGTAAGAATTCCTCTCTCATGCATTATACTTTAGCAAACATCACATTCTCCCTTGAAGAACTTGGCTTCAGCACAGAACTGGAAACAAGTGTTCCTCTGATATTCATAATCTTTCCTGATTTAGACAAAACATGATTTTGGTTATACCTAGTTCTGAAAGCAGGAATAACTAATCACTTCTGTAGAAATCTCATAATGGATTCTTGCTGTGGGACTTCAGTTCTGTAATATAAGATGGAGCAGATGTTCTGAAGGCAGCAAAGATCTTTGACTGCCTGTTCAGGAGTCAGACCATCAGAGTTCCACACTACTGTGTGCTTAGTGACCTCTTCAGAGCACTTCACATCCATTTTGCGGGGGTTGGCTCCTAGGCACCCTGCAAAATGTAATTCAGATGCCCAAATTCCTAATTGCTCTTTGTGGCACGAAACGGGCAAAGAATGTCCTTTGTCACAAAGATCTTCCAGTCAAGTGCAGATGTAATGTTGTTTCAAGGAAGGTAGTTTGCTAGTAAGTGGATAAATGCATTTTTGCGGATAAATTAGCAAGGACTCTGCATGGCTCAGCTGTGGTACAAAAGGTTCAGGGGTTCATGTGTAGCATCTTTGCCCATCTGAATCTCTCCGTAACATCCAACTAGCTCAGTGGAAATCCACAAGCCCTTAACCTGCCTTACCCTCATCTCTTGAGCTGCACTTCAGGTAAATGCAGAGCTCTTGGAAACAAATAACCACAGCAAATTATTCTCTGGAAATGGCATTGTTTGTCTCTTTTGAAATGTAGGCAGTGGCTGCAGCACACTTACTCGTCCTGCCTCCTTTGTCCTTTAAAATTACATATTTTTCTCCTGACATTCCCTTTCTCTCTTACTGATTCTCTTGACATCTGTCTCAGTAGCTTCCTGGAATTTACTTTTCTGGCAGGAGTGTGTGGGGATAATGTGGTTTGTGCCACCATGATTCAGAAGACTTTTGTGAACATGCTGCAGCACATGCATTTATCTTGAATTTGTGGCTTCTTACCCTTAATTAAAGTTACAGCAGAATCAAAAAATGAAGTAAGATTGTCAATCAGGAGAGCTCTAAGAAAAGTATTGTGTGAATTTATATCCTAAAATCACATGTGCCTGGTGAAGGGGAAGTATATATGGGGTTTGTGGTCATTTGGAGGCATATCCTCTCATCCTGTTTTGCTTAGTTTTACATGGTATTTCTGTATTTTATATATTATGTATTTTATATATTATATTTCTAGTAAAATTGTATGCTGATCATGGTCTACTTGTTACTCTGGGCAAATGACTTAAACCCTGTGTTTCATGCTCAAAGTGATGAAAATAATATGTATCTTCTAAAATTTGATTTTTTCAACTGTTCAGATTTAAAAGTGCTGGATTAATATACTGTTAGTGATACTTATCTAAAAACTCAAAAAACACTTTACTCAAAAAGAACTGACAGTGTTTTGTTACTCCTAACACAGGCCTCTCCATGTTTACGGAAAATTAGATGAAACTTCATTCTCCAAAGAGCAGATGCACATTTTTTGTTTCAGCTTTCAGTCCATTTTTTAAATTGTGATTGTTCAAGCAATTTATGTTTGTTTTGATCATGAAAAAAAATGAGTGCTTGATTCTTATCAAAAGAATCAGTGCATTTTCTTTCATTATGCTTCAGCTGACCTGCATTTTTTCCCTCAAATCCTTATTTAAAAAAAAAAAAGTACAAATGGAGCAACAACAAAAGGCACATGTTTAATCTCAGTAACAATTTAGGAGTTCCCAGAATCCTCTGATGGATCATTTTCTTCTATCCCATTATTCTCAGGGTACTCTGATAGGATTTAGACAGAAAGATTTACACATAAAGACAGGATTACAAGGCTGTGTTCTTTATATCTCCTTTACAAACCTCTCAGATTTTGAGAGGATTCAGGGACCCTCAGCCTACCCAGAGCTTTTTTCCAGCAAATATCCCCTGGGATGTGGGTGCTGTTAATTGATCTTCCATGCCAGTTCACTTTAGTGCCTTCTTGTGTCAATTTCTCTTTCACATTTACTGTTCTCTCTGGCAGGTGTTGTTTGAGCTCGCCCGGTACCATGCTCCTTCCACAATTTTCCTGGATGAGCTGGAGTCAGTTATGAGTCAAAGAGGAACTGTTCCTGGGTAACTGGTGGGACCACTTTGGGATTAAAAGAGAGAGGTGCAGTGCTTGTGTCAGTCACAGCAGAGAAGCAAGAGAGATTCTGTGAGAATTAGCAAGGGGCTACAGGGACAGCAAGAGGGAGGGAGGTGCAGGGCTTTATAACCAGTTGTGCTGTACTTTAAAGGGATTTGAAATGGAAATAAAGGGCAGTGGTGAGGGAAACAACAGGTGAATTGTTAGAGGTAAGTAAGAAGCAGCTTATTTTGTGACACTTTGAACACAGGCATAGCAGAGTAATAGGGCGTGTATGCAGTGGAATGGCATTTCCATTAGTTACAGATTTTGGTGGCATTGTCAGGACTTCCCATTGCAGGACTGGGAGTATGTTGTTACTTGAATCCAAGATTCAAGACAATTTTTAGTTAAAAATACATTTTAAAAGGTTAGGGATAGGAAAGAAGCCAGAGAAATATAAAAATATTGTTACAACCATTAGGAACCCATTACAGGGGATTTTATGTACAGTGAATTACATGATCACTTTATATATATTATATTGTACGTCCATATTGTATGCTTACTATTTGTAAATAGAGTATGTCCTGTTGTAAAGATGATAGCTGTAGTCATTCTCACTTAATGGATGCAAATTATGAGCCAACTTTGTCCTTCATATGTACATTTAAAAGCTCTCATCAACATCACTGGGTTATATATTCTAATAAGGACTTTTATCCTAGATTCTGTACTTATTTTTACATGTACTTATTAAATACTGACTTGGCATTGATGTTTGAATGCCTTTGCAGAAATAAGTCATTAAACCTGAACTGCAGCCCTTACCATCTAAGGTCCTGATGTTTTCCCTGGGCTTGATCCAGGAGTTTCCAAGAGTTTCACATCTGGAACCAAGAGTTTCAGCTGGTTTTCTGCAAAACAGATTACCTGTATTGGGGCCAGAGTTCTTAGCACTTTGCTTAAGTTCTCCTTTTTTGAAGAAGGATCTTTTCTGTGTGGTCTCGGCCCCTTTCTAAATTCATATCAGTATGGTGTATTTTCTGTTTTCTTTTGATAAAAAATTTTGCAAAATGTTGAATTCATTAGTAGTTTTATTTTCTTATGGCCATTTCACATTCAGTCATGAAAAAATGCTGCCCTGAAGAGATATGTGTACCAGTTTTCTAAAGGCAGCTATGACATTATAAGAATTCCCTGCTATAGATCAATCAATCAATCAATCAATCAATCAGTCAATCAATCAATTGGAGCCCTAGCTATTTTGCAGTAAATGTTGGTCTTGCATGGAGATTAACATGAAGAAAAAACCAAATAAATATTTTCTTTGGATTCAGTAAGAGTGAATTCTCCTCACTTTAATGCACTGAAAAGAGTCCATTTAAGTAATCATTAGAAAGCTTGATTTTAATGCTTAGATGTTAGCTAATGGAGCTTAATCATGCTTTGAACTGGGGCAAAACTGTGACAAGTGCTCAGTTGCTGTGAATGACACTGTATAAATAAAGATGATTAATGCACTGAGCAAATACCATTTCTCTGAATCTTGGTAGTGGTGAACATGAAGGAAGTCGGCGGATGAAAACGGAATTACTGGTGCAGATGGATGGCTTGGCCCGATCTGATGATCTTGTATTTGTTTTAGCAGCTTCCAATCTGCCATGGTAAGAGATCCAGAGAGTACATTTTGAATACATTTTCATGAGCTTCTAAGCACAGATAAAGATTTTATTTAGACTTCTGCAGAAAAAGCCTTGATATTTGGTTAAAGCATTTAAAGATTAATTTGGAGCTTTTACTTTTAAACTCTTCAATTCTTGCTATTTGTGTCACATGAGAATAATCCATAATAAAGTCAACATATGCTGGTCGTACCAGCTGCTAATATTTAAAATGGAGTATTTGACTTTATAGGCAAGTTATTTACTATGTTTAAGCTAAGAAGGGTTTTCAGCCTGGAACTGTAAGGTGCTTAAAACATCTGGTGCTTAGAAGGATGCTCCATAAATAGGAACGTTGGATTTTATTAGTATCAAATGTGACTTTGAAAAGTTGAGGGAAAAAATTCTCCAGTTTCTTCAACACAATTTAGTATAGAAGAAAAAACAGTTTAAGATTGGAACTGTGGAATTTCATCAAGCTGGGCAGGATGTGTATTGGGAACAAGACAAGTTGGAGAGGATATGGAAGGGGTAGCATTTGTAGTGTAACAGCTGTGGGTGCTCAGGAGAGGAGCTGCTGATCCTCACAGCACTGAGATCTTTCTGGATGCCCTTGTCCCTAAGGGTACATGGAGCTAAGTGAGTCTGTTCCCCTCGCACATGGGTCAGAACAAGAGAAGACAGCAGTCCTGTTTCCAGGGAACTTCAAGCCATGGTCTGGGAGTCATTTGTTGGAGCCCAACGGGAGGTGTTCATGGAATGACCTTGTGTGAGCAGCAGTTCAGCAGCATTTCAAGTGACAAAACTTGAAATTTGACTTAGAGGTGCTTTGTTTGGTGAGATGACACTTGCCCAGCTCTGCAGTGTGACAGACACAGAGCAGAGCACCGAAAACTAGCTGGGAGCCAGAGAGGGCTCTGCACCCACAAAGCCACAAGCTTCATTTATGGATTGTTTTTCAAGATCAGTGATTTCTGGCTGAATCTTGCAAAGTTTCCATGGGGACGAATGTTGGAAAAGCCTCTCTTTGTGACTGGAAAGCTCAGGGTTGTGATCAGCAGACTGTTGGGAGTGTCTTGAGTCTGAATGTCTCAGGGTGTGTAACCACAGCTGCTTCCTTTTAAGTACTTATAAAAAAGTCTAAACTCCTAGAGCATATATTATTTTCACCATACAAATGCACATTTTGGTTGTGCATATCACCAAATGTTCTCTCACAGAGTCTGTGGTAATATTTTATTCCTCTTGTCAGCTGATCCCCTTTTTGTCAGGCCGGGCTGAAAAGGTCCAGGGAACAGGCAGATAGAATTAAACAACAGAAAATTTTTTTTGAGTTTTTGCCTCAGAATTGAAGCTCAAAGGTCATATTTTCAATCAGTCCCATGTGGCAGGTAAGCCTAGCTTGTCTTGTCCAGGGTTTTCAGGCTCTTTAAATAAAAGAATGGCTGTGTGAACACCTAAAATTTAGGTGGCCCCTAAATTTTACTAAGTTAGGCTGGTCCCTACTCTGGCCCAAAAGTGAGAGTACAGAGCCACAATGGGCTTTTTTTTATAGCCATAATAGAAAAGTCTGTGTGATGGTTTCAGGGATTTATGTCTTGGACAAACTCATGAATTTAAATCAGTGCAAAATCCTCCCCATTTTGTTACAATATCTATATAAAAGGAACTGAGCTGAATGAGATTTAATTGTGTTCCAGTTGTCTAAGAAAATGCTGAAAAAATAACTACTCTCTGTGTGGACAGTTTAAGTTTGAAAGAGGATTAATACAGTGTTAATACAGTTGTCTGTCTGTTAGTAATACACTATAAATATTTACATTATTGCAGCATTGTTGCCCTTTCAGAAGAAGCTCTGAGCAGTGCATTGCACCTGTGGTCTCTTAAATTATCCTGTGAGATAACCATCCATGCAGAGAGATTTTTGCATGTGTTTTGTTACCCTGTATCTGCCTTGTACAATCAATAAGCTTTCTGGGAAGTTGTGTAAAATACACAGAATTCAGTTTTAAGTATTTTACATATTTGATTTTTGATCATTTTATAATACTGAAGTTCTAATTTCTGCAGAATTGTTTCCTTGAAACATCCAAAATGACAGCCTTTTTTAAAGGTTGAGAGGAAACAAAAAGGTTTCTGTTTTGAGGGACCTGCCCTGAAAGAAAGCAGTCAGCCTGTGTTGGAACAAGAGTGGCAGCTGGGGTGTTCACTTTTGAAAGTTTTATACCTGAGACTTTAGAACTTCCTTTTGGACTTTCTCCCTTGTCTGGTGGAAATTTCATACCACAGAGAAAATGCTTTAAGAAGGGGCTGGGCAAATGCTTAGAAAGTTGTTTGAGAAGGATGGAAAGCCTGGTGAAAGCCTGAGCTTTCACATCTCTGGGGTTCTCCAGCCTTGAGGAATTTGGGATTATCTGCCTCCAGAGAGGTCAGCAGGTTTTAAACCTCTTTTAGGATCCCAACTATACATTTACAGATTATTTTTATGAGCATTAGGTGACATTTAGCTCCTACTGTCAGACCTAGACTTCATCTCCACAGGAATATTTCACAACAAAATTTCAAAAGGCCTACTGCTACCTAAGATGTGGCTTCACAGCACTGCCCTGTGCTCTTGCAAACATTTGTTGTTAAGCTGGATTTCAAGAGATTTGTTTAACATAGATATTGATTGATCAGGGGAAAAAATTAGTACCAAGCTGCTTTTAGAAGAATGAAAAGAAGCCTAAACAAAGCTCTTTACACTGTCCTAAGCTGCACTGCAGCTATTGATCTTCCTCTTCAGCCTGTGCTTGCTGCCCAGCCCTGCTTTCTGCTGCTCATCTGCAAGATGTTTCTGTTAACAAATTACTTGTTGAAATGGTTGAATGTAATTAAATAAAATAAAGGCCTTGTTAGTGAAGGAATAAAGAGATCCTTAATCATGGAGTGAATGTTTCCTAGTGTATCAGCACATTTAATTCAGTTTTTATTGCAGTGCTGTTTTCTTCTCACCCTTACCTTCAGGATGGGTGAAGTTGTGGTGCACACGGATAGATTCTTACCTTCCAACCCACACCATTTTGTGAATCTGTGATGCCTCCTAATGTTAATTGCAAAAAGTCATCCATCTTACGGATCTGTAGAGCTTTGTTTATCTTTTCATGAGCATCTCTCAGTACTTCCACTGGCTGTTGTTTCAGAGAATATTTAGGTTGGCTCAGTGCTTTGTATTCTGCTCTGGTTAATGTCACTTAACCTTGCATCTGATCATTGACAAAACAATTCAGCAACAACCTAAACACTCACGATAACAAAAACATTGTTTCTTTATTTCCCTCTTCAGCCAACAGGTCAGTATAACCTTCCGGATAAACAGAATCACAGAATCACAGAGTGGTTTGGGTTGGCAAGCACTTTAGAGCACATCTAGTTTCACTCTCCTGCAACGGGCAGGGACACCTTCCACTGACCAGGTTGTTCAGGCACCCTGTTTTTGAACACTCTAGGGATGGCACAGCCACAGAGCAGCTGTGGCAGAGATCCTCTGGGCAGAACAGAGACTTCTGTTGGAGGCTTATTTACAGAACATGGCTAAGGCGCTCATGAAGTTGTGTTCTTGGGGATCCTGAAGCAGAAAGAGTGATAGAAAATGTCATTTGGAGGATTTGCAGGCTATTTGCAGAGGGTGGCTGTGATTGTCCTTCACCTGCTAAGGCTTTTTAGAGTACCTGTGTGGGCACCTCTAAAACCCTGAGAACTTTTGCCCTCTTTACACAGATGATGTTAATGTGGGTATTAATATGCATAATTAACAGCAAAGGGTTATCAGCCAGAGTAATTATTTCCAGCCAGGCAAGGCAATTTTAAGAAGTTGAGCTGAAAAATACATTTGGAAGATGAAAGGAGACTAACATGTTTTTTTGTCTGTGCTGGGTGGGACCCTGTGCAAGAGGCATTGCACTGAACATTGGACAGCACCTGAAGCAGCATAAAGATAATAATATCAATACAGCAATAATAATATTGTCAATATAGCAACAGCTGTCAATTAACAAATTCTGGTATTTACTTCTGAGGCCTTGATTACAAGCACAAGGGTGGATCTGAGTGAATTCCTGTTCTCCTCTGGGCTCGTGGTTTTCTGATTTTCGTGTTCATTGTTTGGATCAGTGCATGTGGAACAAGGTCTCCCAAACCAAGACGTTGTGGGGAGAGGGACACTTCTGTTCCTGCAGAGCTGACAGCCAGGCATGCTAAGGCTGGGCAGGCACCTGTGTGGGGATTTGCAAGCCCATTTTTGGGTTTTTTTATCATGTGCTATGCCATAGAAACACTTGGTATTAAAACAAATAAGGACAAGTCACCAAAGGTGACAGAAATCAGCTCTGGCATTGGGCTACAAATGCATCTTGAGCTGGCTTTGAACTCCCTGTGAACTAAAAGGGGGTTTCCTTTTAGAAGGAAACAAGAAACTCCATTTGTTGCTTTAAAATTGACTTCGCTGGGAAAAATATTTCACCCAGGGAATTGGAGATAAGGGCAGGTTTATTTAAGAGAATCTGCAGTCCCAGGTTGCAGGTACAACCCTTCAGCAGCTGGTTCCTTGTGCTCAGCCAGCACAAGGAACTTTGAAGTGGGTTTCCCCTGGACAAGATTTTCTTGCTAGGTATGAGGACTAAATAATAGTTTAAACTGGAATAATGAATCTGTGACTGAATGGGACCAGTAGAGAAAGATTGGTACAGGATGTTTTTCAAATCTTTTTTTTTAGACAAAACATGATAGCCAGTGCTGACGTTGACAGAATCAGAGTTTTTGGCTCACTGACACATTTATCCAGCGTGTTCACCCTGCACATGATATTTTTCATAAGGATAATGTCCTTTGTGACTGTTTATTTATAATAATAAAATATAATTAGAAACAAAACAAAATTTAAACAAAATATAAATAATATAGATAATTATTTATAATCTGTATAGCAGGAGGAGTCTCAGTTTGGTGTCCTGGTCTGCCACAATACACGAGCTCACATCCAAGACCTTCAGTCTGGATTTTATACCTACTGAGCATCCCTTACTAAGTAGCAATTAATTAGTCCTGAGAGTGCCCCAGACAGGCAATTTGTAGTGACTCCTTAATAGCAGAGGGGGAAAAGGAGATGCTGCTGATGAGACATGCCGCAGATGAGTACAAGGGCAAAGGATGGAAACTGCAACTTCTGATTGTTACTGTTAGCATTGCTGTCACAAGTAGCATATCACTGAACAGGAATACACTGGATAATTAACCCTTTTTTTTTTTTTTTTTGGCACAGGCTAGGTGAGGGTCTTGCTGTCAAAGCCACATCTCCACGCTGAGATGCTCCCTGTTGTCTGTGCTTGCAGGGAGCTGGACTCCGCCATGCTGCGGCGGCTGGAGAAGAGGATCCTGGTGGACCTGCCGAGCGAGGAGGCACGGCGGGTGATGATCCAGCACTGGCTGCCCCCTCTGAGCAACAGCGGCGGCATCAAGCTCAGAACGGAGCTGGACTACAGCCTGCTGAGCCAGGTGGGCAGGGCTGCAGCTGCTCCTGGGCACGGCTGGGACGGCACCTCGAGGGCTGGGACAGCACCTCGGCGTGCAGCCACTGCCACACAGGGAGCTGGGCACAAGCTCAGCTCACCTGGGAACCAGCCAGAGGGGCACTGGTGGGATGTGGGGCTGGGCACAGCACACACACTCACAGAGACACACACACACGCAGAGACACACACAGAGACACAGAGACACAGAGACAGACACATGGAAGTCGCCATCGTCACACAGCTCTGCCTGCAGCCTGGTGTGTGCCGGCCCTCTCTGCTGGGCCAGCTTTTCAGCCTTAAATACAGGGAGACATCCAGCAACAGCAGATTTTATCACTGCTCTCACCAAGCTGGGAGCACTTCCAATTCATCAGGGTAATGAACAGTTAATTGTGTAGGGAGGGTTTGTCACAGCTCCACTGCTGCGGCAGAAAAGAGTTTTGGTAGCGAAGAGATTCACTAGATACCCCAGCTTCCTTCGTGTAGCCCTTTGTCACATCCTGCATTCTTTGGAAAAAGAGTCCTAGAATGGTTTGGGCTGTAAGGGACTTCAAAGATAATCTTGTTCCAACATCCAGCCATAAGCAGGAGCACCTTCAATTAGCCCAGGTTGCTCAAGGTCCCAGCCCTTAAATATTTTACTTTTCCCAGCTGAGATTCTTATATCTGTTTACAAAGACAATAATGCTCAGTTCTGGGCTCATAAGGAAATACATTCATTTTGTTAACTGGAAAGCTGAGGATGGACTCAGAAAGGTGGGTTTTATTTCACCTACAGAAAACTGGCATTTAGTAAGAAAATGCCCAGTATTTTCCTTGGTCCTATGAGCTGTTCAAAGAATAGGCCTTCAAAGCAGGCATTTAAAGAACAACAAGCTACATAATTTTGAGGGGACGGTACAAAAAAAAAAAATTGTGTGTGTTTCTGTGTGTATGTAAATGTGTATTTCAGACAATAGACTTCATGAATATTTATATAAATAAATACACAATATATATGCCTGCAAATTCCATTTATGTCTGATTTGTGAACTGTAATGTATCATTCTGATCCCCTCACAGGAAACAAATGGATACTCTGGCTCAGACATAAAACTCGTGTGCAAGGAGGCAGCCATGAGACCTGTGAGGAAAATTTTCGATGCTCTTGAAAATCATCAGCCAGGTACATCAGTCCGAGCAGAGACTCTGGCCTGGGAAATGCTGATTTCCAGCTGTAACTCTCAGAACGAACATTCTAAGTCCAGCAGGTGGAGCTCTGATACCTGCCTGGGAAAGTTTTAAAATCCATAGTTCCAAACCCTGTTAAATTTCTAAAAATCATGGCTTCTTTGAAAGCTGTCATTATCTGTGCTCTCAGCATAAATGAAATTTTAAATTTATCTCTCTACATTTAATCTGTTGTTTTCCTACATCAAGTGTTGGACTAGGAATGGATATAAAAAAGTGTCTTTTGGTAACAGTAACAGGATTTTTCCAATTCTCTTGTCTTTAGGTAACAGTAACTTGCCCATGATCCAGCTGGACACAATCACAACCGCGGATTTCCTGGATGTGATCACCCACACCAAGCCATCAGCAAAGAATCTGAGCCAGAAGTACACGGCTTGGCAGAGGGAATTTGAGTCTGTCTGACAGGAAAAATCAAAAACCTCCAAGCCATTTGTCATCCCAAGTGGCCTCCAAAGGGTCAAATGGTGATGGGGAAGGGTTGTCTCAAGGACCAAAATGCAATGGCAAGTGTCAGAGGGAAATCTTTACTTTCAAAATGCAGGGGTGGGTGAAGGGGTGATGGTTATTCTTTATTCAAAAAAGTTCTTGGAGTTAGTGTGATGGCACAATCCTATGCAACAAAGCCTTCAGCCTCAATTTTATGTACAAAGACTTAAAAGATTGATTGATTGATTCTCAGTCTTTATTCGTGACAGATTTTGCGTAGAACTGGAGCAAAGTTTAAAAGCAGATAGACAATTAGTGTAATTCTCCATTTCTGACACTCTGTAGAACATCACAGCCAGTGTAGCTTTCCCAGCAGAGGCCTGCACCCTTCTTAATGAAACACAAAATAGGAGTTTTCAGTGAAATTAGCAGGGCATGTAAATTTGGCTAGTTTGTCATTATTTTCAGCTGAGTTCAAAGCCTTGAAGCATGTTATTGTACTGTTGGTTTGGGGCATTGCCAAAGTGAAAAAGGCAAGGAATTAGAGAAAAACTGCAGAAAATCAGCAAATTTAAGATAATTAACTAAAAACTGTATTGGTGGCTACCCAATGCTGGTTTGGAGCCAGCCATAAAGCAGAATCACAGAACCCCAGGATGGGTCAGGTTGGAAGGGACCACAGGGGATCACAGCTGGTGCCACCTCCCTGCTCCAGCAGGGCCATCCCAGAGCACAGAACACAGCATTGTGTCCAGAGGGCTCTGGAATATCCCTGGTGAGGGAGACTCAGGGCAGAAGTTGTGCTTCCTGCGCAGGGGAGTTGCTGGGCTCAGTCCCTGCCCATGGCTCTGGTGCCGTTGCTGGGCCTGGAGCAGAGCCTGGGCCCTGCTCTGTCCCTCCCTGCACACAGGGACAGCTGCAGGGACAGCCAGGGCTGAGGGCCCTCTCACAGCCCTCAACAGCCCCAGCTCCCTCCTTGGAGGGATGCTGCAGTCCCTTCCCAGGGGTGCCAGCCTGCCCTGCCCGTGGGTGCTGCAGTGAGCTGTGCAGGGCCGTGCCAAATGTCCCCCACACTGGACTGTCTTGCTCACACGTGTGGCCAGGTGAGCAGCCAGCACTGCCACGTGTCCTGCACTCTTCCCATCAGAAATTCCAACGTTTTTTCATTTTTAGTCATTCTTTCAGGATCCAGGTCCTATCACTGCCCTCTCTCACCCTCCTCCTTGCTCATCAATACACTTCCCTTCCACGCAGTTCTCAATTTTCCTTGGGCTGGTGTGTGTCTGCATTCCAAGCACCAGGGTTCTGCAAACTTTCCAGCACATTCCAGGACCTCTGAGGCACTGACAGTCCCTTTTAATTCCTGCATCAGTTGCACTTTATTGGAAGTCTCCAAGGGAAATATCTTCACAGGATTTTGCTGGTACATCTCCCACCTCCTGCACCTGACTGTGACCCCAGGCCACAGACCTCCCTCACATCCATCCTTCCAAGCAGAAACCAACAGGTTCAGAATGGCTGGCACAAAACCCAGATGTGTGAATTTATGAAAACTGAAGCTGGCAGTACAAGGGCCCACAGACACTATCTAAAGATGGCTTCTGTTCCTCAGAGGTCTCTTCTCCCAGGCAGAAAGTGTCATGATGAGAGGAAACAACCTCAGGTTGCACCAGGGGAGGTTAAAGTTGGGTATTTGGAATTATTTCTTCCTGGGAAAGGGTGGTCCAGGCCTGGCACAGCTGCCCAGGGCTGTGGTGCAGTCCCCCATTCCTGAAGGGATTTAAAAGCCGTGTGGATGTGGCACCTGAGGACATGGGTCACTGCTGGCCTTGGCTGTGCTGGGGAATGGTTGGACTCGATGATCTTAGATAACTTTTCCAGCCTAAATGATTCTGAGATTCTGTGATTTATTCTTGTGTTTCTACTGCAAAATCTCCTCCATCCACCCATTCTGTTCCTGGCAGAGTCTAAATCTGAACGTAGTAACCACCCACCAAGGGAGGCTGCAGAGAGACACTGTCAATCTTGTTCCAACATCCAGCCATAAGCAGGAGCACCTTCAATTAGCCCAGGTTGCTCAAGGTCCCAGCCCTTAAATATTTTACTTTTCCCAGCTGAGATTCTTATATCTGTTTACAAAGACAATAATGCTCAGTTCTGGGCTCATAAGGAAATACATTCATTTTGTTAACTGGAAAGCTGAGGATGGACTCAGAAAGGTGGGTTTTATTTCACCTACAGAAAACTGGCATTTAGTAAGAAAATGCCCAGTATTTTCCTTGGTCCTATGAGCTGTTCAAAGAATAGGCCTTCAAAGCAGGCATTTAAAGAACAACAAGCTACATAATTTTGAGGGGACGGTACAAAAAAAAAATTGTGTGTGTTTCTGTGTGTATGTAAATGTGTATTTCAGACAATAGACTTCATGAATATTTATATAAATAAATACACAATATATATGCCTGCAAATTCCATTTATGTCTGATTTGTGAACTGTAATGTATCATTCTGATCCCCTCACAGGAAACAAATGGATACTCTGGCTCAGACATAAAACTCGTGTGCAAGGAGGCAGCCATGAGACCTGTGAGGAAAATTTTCGATGCTCTTGAAAATCATCAGCCAGGTACATCAGTCCGAGCAGAGACTCTGGCCTGGGAAATGCTGATTTCCAGCTGTAACTCTCAGAACGAACATTCTAAGTCCAGCAGGTGGAGCTCTGACACCTGCCTGGGAAAGTTTTAAAATCCATAGTTCCAAACCCTGTTAAATTTCTAAAAATCATGGCTTCTTTGAAAGCTGTCATTATCTGTGCTCTCAGCATAAATGAAATTTTAAATTTATCTCTCTACATTTAATCTGTTGTTTTCCTACATCAAGTGTTGGACTAGGAATGGATATAAAAAAGTGTCTTTTGGTAACAGTAACAGGATTTTTTCCAATTCTCTTGTCTTTAGGTAACAGTAACTTGCCCATGATCCAGCTGGACACAATCACAACCGCGGATTTCCTGGATGTGATCACCCACACCAAGCCATCAGCAAAGAATCTGAGCCAGAAGTACACGGCTTGGCAGAGGGAATTTGAGTCTGTCTGACAGGAAAAATCAAAAACCCCCAAGCCATTTGCCATCCAAAGTGGCCTCCAAAGGGTCAAATGGTGATGGGGAAGGGTTGTTTCAAGGACCAAAATGCAATTGCAAGTGTCAGAGGGAAATCTTTACTTTCAAAATGCAGGGGTGGGTGAAGGGGGGGTGGTTATTCTTTATTCAAAAAAGTTCTTGGAGTTAGTGTGATGGCACAATCCTATGCAACAAAGCCTTCAGCCTTAATTTTATGTACAAAGACTTAAAAGATTGATTGATTGATTCTCAGTCTTTATTCGTGACAGATTTTGGGTAGAACTGGAGCAAAGTGTAAAAGCAGATAGACAATTAGTGTAATTCTCCATTTCTGACATCTGTAGAACATCACAGTCAGTGTAGCTTTCCCAGCAGATGCCTGCACCCTTCTTAATGAAACACAAAATAGGAGTTTTCAGTGAAATAGCAGGGCATGTAAATTTGGCTAGTTTGTCATTATTTTCAGCTGAGTTCAAAGCCTTGAAGCATGTTATTGTACTGTTGGTTTGGGGCATTGCCAAAGTGAAAAAGGCAAGGAATTAGAGAAAAACTGCAGAAAATCAGCAAATTTAAGATAATTAACTAAAAACTGTATTGGTGGCTACCCAATGCTGGTTTGGAGCCAGCCATAAAGCAGAATCACAGAACCCCAGGATGGGTCAGGTTGGAAGGGACCACAGGGGATCACAGCTGGTGCCACCTCCCTGCTCCAGCAGGGCCATCCCAGAGCACAGGACACAGCATTGTGTCCAGAGGGCTCTGGAATATCCCTGGTGAGAGAGACTCCAGCCCTGTCTGGTCTCTGTTCAGGGCAGTTATGCCTCCTGTGCAGGGGAGTTGCTGGGCTCAGTCCCTGCCCATGGCTCTGGTGCCATTGCTGGGCCTGGAGCAGAGCCTGGGCCCTGCTCTGTCCCTCCCTGCACACAGGGACAGCCACAGGGACAGCCAGGGCTGAGGGCCCTCTCACAGCCCTCAACAGCCCCAGCTCCCTCAGCTCCCTCCTTGGAGGGATGCTGCAGTCCCTTCCCAGGGGTGCCAGCCTGCCCTGCCCGTGGGTGCTGCAGTGAGCTGTGCAGGGCCGTGCCAAATGTCCCCCACACTGGACTGTCTTGCTCACACGTGTGGCCAGGTGAGCAGCCAGCACTGCCACGTGTCCTGCACTCTTCCCATCAGAAATTCCAACGTTTTTTTCATTTTTAGTCATTCTTTCAGGATCCAGGTCCTATCACTGCCCTCTCTCACCCTCCTCCTTGCTCATCAATACACTTCCCCTCCACGCAGTTCTCAATTTTCCTTGGGCTGGTGTGTGTCTGCATTCCAAGCACCAGGGTTCTGCAAACTTTCCAGCACATTCCAGGACCTCTGAGGCACTGACAGTCCCTTTTAATTCCTGCATCAGTTGCACTTTATTGGAAGTCTCCAAGGGAAATATCTTCACAGGATTTTGCTGGTACATCTCCCACCTCCTGCACCTGACTGTGACCCCAGGCCACAGACCTCCCTCACATCCATCCTTCCAAGCAGAAACCAACAGGTTCAGAATGGCTGGCACAAAACCCAGATGTGTGAATTTATGAAAACTGAAGCTGTCAGTACAAGGGCCCACAGACACTATCTAAAGATGGCTTCTGTTCCTCAGAGGTCTCTTCTCCCAGGCAGAAAGTGTCATGATGAGAGGAAACAACCTCAGGTTGCACCAGGGGAGGTTCAAGTTGGGTATTTGGAATTATTTCTTCCTGGGAAAGGGTTGTCCAGGCCTGGCACAGCTGCCCAGGACAGTGGTGCAGTCCCCATTCCTGAAGGGATTTAAAAGCCGTGTGGATGTGGCACCTGAGGACATGGGTCACTGCTGGCCTTGGCTGTGCTGGGGAATGGTTGGACTCGATGATCTTAGATAACTTTTCCAGCCTAAATGATTCTGAGATTCTGTGATTTATTCTTGTGTTTCTACTGCAAAATCTCCTCCATCCACCCATTCTGTTCCTGGCAGAGTCTAAATCTGAACGTAGTAACCACCCACCAAGGGAGGCTGCAGAGAGACACTGTCACATGTGAGGAATTCATTCATCACCATGGTTTTGTTTAACAAGAACAAGCATGGCTCATTAACACAAAACTGTATTTTCAATAAGGTTAATACTCCAGTAATGCATAATTACAATCTAATAATTTAACACACAGGAGCAATGTAAAACAACTGTAAAGGACTTTGATTATTACAGTTTGCAAATGGACCAGAAAAGCCATTTACCATCATTACAAAGTTGGTTCATATTGGGGGATGTAGTGCATAGGAAAAGCATTGCACGCTACAGAATTAAATTTCATTTTACAGCTCTGCTAACCAACTGTAAAAACTGGAATCTGTCCCCATGGCTTGTGAAGGATTTTTTCCATAACATTAAAAAGAAACAAAAAAAATCACCAACAAAAGTAAAATTTTGCAACTGTAGCATTAATAGGACCCTGCTGAAGCCTAATTTTAAAAAGTCACAGTCTCTAAGGCATTTAATACCAGAGTTTTGTTTCTGTATCATTCTTTTTAATAACAGGATCTAATTAAAACATCTGTAAAATGCTGACAGTTTTTAATTTTATGTAAAATCTGAAAAGCAAATAACAGGATCTGCTCTAATGAAAGCCACAGTAGTTATTATTAAGCAATGGTGATACTTTCATTTAAGAGTCACTTCTAAACGAGCATAATCTCTACCTGTAAGTCAGAGCAGAGCAGAGACATCAGTGAAATCACTACAGGCCACTGAGGCTCCAAGGCTCTGTTTGAGCTTTATTTACTCAAGTGTTTTCAGTGCATGTTTTCAGTTCAGATTATTCTGCAGAAGGTGACACTTTCCTGACGGTGCTTTTCATCAGGTATTCTTTGAAAAGTGAAAATAAGGAAACACTGCCCTGTGTGTGTGCCTGTGCTGGGCCCACATGGATCCCCTGCCCCTCACAGCCCAGGGTGGTTTCTGATGGATGCCACACATGCACTGATCTTGGGACCTTAACTTTTGAAGCAAGAAGGAAGAAAATGGTGTGAAACAGATGTTTCTTCAAGCTACCTGTTCCCTTTCTTACAACATCTGCTTCAGGATATGTTCCACTGCCTCTGGGAAATTCTCACAGGTTAAGTAGGGACCTGGGTTGATTTTGTCTTCATCTGCTGGACGGTATTTACCTGTAACAGATTAACACAAAGTCAGTTTACCAAACCTTTTTTTTTCCCCTTAAAATTACAGCCTTGTCATAGCAGTACCAACCAGGAAAATGCCCATCTGGGCAAAAAACATCCCACAAGTCTTCCCTAACCAAATGCTGAGCCCTCCTGGAGACTCCTCCAGGGGCAGCTCTGAATCAAAACCAGTGTTAATTGCACTGGTTCACTCTGCTGTACTGGCAAATGTCCACGTTGTAGGTTCTTAAAATAATAATAATTATAGAATCCCAGAATGGTATGGGTTGTAAGAGATCTTAAACAACATCCAGTGCCACCCCCTGCCATGGGCAGGATCAGCTTCCACTATCCCAAGATGCTCCAGGCCCCATCCAGCCTGACCTGGGACACTGCCAGGGATCCAGGGGCAGCTACAGCTGCTCTGGGCACCCTGTTCCAGGGCCTGCTCACCCTCACAGGGAAGGATTTCTTCCTAAAATCTCTAACCTAAATTTCATGTCTTTAATTTTGAACCCAATACTCCCTGTTCTATCACTACAATTCCTGATGAAGAGCGCCTCTCTGAAGACTCTTCTCAAGAAAAGCAGGATTACTTCCTTTCATTTTCAACATACCACACTGTGTGGCATGAGCAGCTGCCACCTCAGAGAGACCTTTCCCAGTCCATGGGTCCATCAACAACACAAACAATACAGTCAATCCCTCCAGGTTCCACTTCCATACAAAGCAAAATTACATTTGTAATTGTTGAGGAATGTCACCAGAGCTCCTGCACAATCAGAGGTTACATTGCTGTGACTGATTTTGGCAACCTACGGTGTGACAGTAACAGCTCCCTGTTCTGTGATTACTGCTTTGGATTTTTGAGTCAGAACAAAAATTCTCACCTACAAGAGTAGCTGTCCCCATCCATGACTTTGGTCACCCTGCCATCAGCTGGGGGTCTGTGCTGTGCTAGCCCTGTTGTCACAATGTTCTGCTTGACAGGCTGCCTCTGTCCCACCCCAGCAGGGATGTGGAAGGTGGGGGCTGGCCCCAGGGCTCAGAGTCCCTTCACTCCTGGGCACAGGGTGACATCACTGAAGGCACGACTGTCTCCTGAAATGACCAAACCATCGAGTGCTTACCTGTCCTTACCAAAATCCCACGCATGCCTGCCTGCTGGGCACCACCAACATCATCCCTGCAGTCCTGGGACACAGCAGGAGAGCAGGGGTTAGTGGGCACAGACACTTCCACAACCTTCTCTGCTTTGCACATCACTTAAAAGCAGTGACACAGAGAGATCTTTCAGCTACCCTATTGGTCACACTGTCACAGCAGTAGTTTTCTGTGTGTTCTCTGCCTGATCAAATAGTGACTGAAGTAAGAGAAAAGCCCATGGATTACACACTAAATCCTGTGAACTTTCATGGAATTGCTTAGGTTGGAAAGGCCCTCTAAGATCATTGAGGCCAACCATTCCCCCAGCACTCTGCAGGCCACCACTGACCCATGCCCCACACATCCACACAACTTTTAAACCCCTCCACCAATGCCCTGGACAGCCTCTGCCAGTGCTCGAATTCCTTTTTCATGAAGAATTTTTCTCTACTATCCCATCTAAACCTTCCCTGGCACAACTTGAGGCCATTCCCTCCCCTCCTGTCCCTGTTCCCTGGAGCACAGCCCGATCCCCCGGCTGTCCCCTCCTGTCAGGAGCTGTGCAGAGCCACAAGGGCCCCCCTGAGCCTCCTTTGCTCCAGGCTCAGCCCCTTCCCAGCTCCCTCAGCTGCTCCTGGGTCCTTCCCCAGCTCCGTTTTCTCTATAGAGATGACAGTTCCACGCTCTGGAGCCCCCTCTGAGGCCCTGCCCACCCCAGAGGGCAGCACTGCAGGCTGGGCAGTGAGGAGGGGTTTGTGCCCACGTACGTCTCCGATCATGACGGCCTCCTCGGGGGCGCAGCCAGTGCCCCGCAGAGCCTCCAGGAAGAAGGTCTTCTCTGGCTTCCCCACCACGGTGGCTTTGGTGTCTGTTGCATACTCCAGCCCTGTCACAAAAGGTCCAGGTCCCAAACATAGGCCATCCTTCTTCTTGAAATACCTGGCTTTATGGATCGCTATGAGAGGCGCCCCATCCAAAATCAACCTAAAGAATGAATGAATGAATGAAGAAGAGAGCACAAAAATTATATTAAAGGAACTATATTTACAACTGAAGGCCTCAAGAGGCTTTCACACAATCCCAGAATGGTTTGGGTTGGAAGGGACTTTAAAGTTGATCTCATTCCATCCCCTGCCATGGGCAGGGACACTTTCCACTGTCCCAGGTTGCTCCTAGCCCTGTCCAACCTGGCCTTGGAAACTTTCAGGGATCCAGGGGCAGCCACAGCTGCTCTGGGCAGCCTGGGCCAGGGCCTGCCCACCCTCATAGGGAACAATTTCTTATAAGTACAGGATGAATCATTTGACCTTTATATTTTAGCATATTGAAATTACAGTAAGAAGTTACATTAAAAATCCTCAAAGCCATTTGAGGCATTCACGTCCCTCTGAATTTCCCTGTTAACCCTGGGAGTTTGAGCAGGCTCGATTCCACAGAACCTGCAACTCATTTTTGGCTCTCACATTTCTGTTATGTGCCCTGCAGATTTTCCTTACAGCAGACACTGCATCCATCTGTCCTGCAGCAAAGGGAATCTGTGTGGGTGCTGCACTACAGGAATGCTCCTGGTGGACCAAGCACAGCAATATTATTGCAGTCCTCCCCTCCCAAGTTTCAGTGCAACAAGCACTGAACTGCCTTCTGGACTGCCAAACATTTTCCCTTTGATTTTATACTTTCTCCAGGTAATGCAGGTCATTCCAATCTTTATCACAACAGTGTAAAACACTGGCTGTTACTCTCAGGGCAGAAAGGGGGATTCATTTTCCCCTCAATCCCTGATTTTCCAAACAAAACAAAAGTCTTGCTTTGCCTCTGTGGTAGGAGGCTGGCTGAGGTGAGCTGGATTCTCCTTGGAGGATGTCTGCAGAGCAGTCTGGAAGCTCTGAGCAGGGCATAAATGATATTTCATTTCACTTAATTATCACAAAACACTCCTATTGAATGAATGCATTTCCAAAGCAAGCTGAACAAGAAGAGAGCTAGGTTGTGTTTCTGTGAGCAGCCAGACATGGTTCATGATGGGAGGATGCCTCTAGGACACAGAAAAATTTAATTTGACAGCATCACCACAACCACTATGTTCAGCAGTTTGCAGGAGAGATCTTACCTGAGAGAATTCTTTCAAACATGGCATCAAAATCCCACTTATAAAGGAAGAAAAATTTAGTCTCAGTCATTTCAAGTGGTGCCTGGAGAACGGCCAGACTCTGTGTATCTCATTTTGGGACTCATGTTGGGTTAGATCTACCTAAGTTAATGTTGGGTGTCAATGGAATAGTTGCCTACCACATAATTAGTCAGCCTGGGCTCCTCACAGTTGGTGCAGAGGAAAAGGCACTCCTAGGGCACAGTTCAACTGTCCTATTTTAAGCACTATTAGGTAAAAAAAGGCCCTGAAGTGCCTGCCTCATCCCTCCAGAGCCCAGATCACCAGCACAGACACAGGAACCTGCGCTTAGATATCTGCATTTAATCAGATTCACCTCAGAGTTCTGCATTCCCAATGCAATTCCATTTTCAATGCAAATCTCAAGTGACTTAATTATCTGAGCAGTAAAGGAGGAGGAATAGGGCAAGGCTCGACAAGAAGAGAATGTGCCAGTGCCCAGTGTTTCCATCAGGCCCAACAGAACTGACACCAGCAAAAGTTTATCCCCCATAGAGAACTAGGGGAAACACCCAGAACAAATCAGTGAGGTGTTACAGGCCAGACAGAACCCATCCTGGCTTTTTTAAAGTGTCTTGGTCTTCAGCCCGAAGCAAACAATGGATATTATTCAACAATTAATATATTTAGGACAGAAATACAAATCAATAAAATGATGTAAGCACTGGGATACTCAACAGGTTAAGCTCATGCAGTTGTGAAATTAAGAGTCCACTCATAACCCAAAGTAAAATTCCAAAATCAATGCCTTTGGCAAGGCTCACTAATGAGGCAGACAGGGTCAGTTTGGGTCAACATCTGTTGATGTAACACAGAATTGGCAGCAGATAAGGACAGCATTGGCCTCCCACTCCAAAAAACCTCCCTAAGACACTGGTGGGCAGTAATTGATACTATCTCTTCTAATTTTAAGGTTTAAAGACAGGTTAAGGTGTTTGGTATCAGGCTTTTCACCAGATTTCAAGGTGCAGAACTGTGGTAGCCTCCATCCAGTGAGCAAAGATGGGGAAGAGCTCATCCCACACATCACCAGGGCTACACTCAGCTACAGGCTCACATCCAGTGTCTGAAAGCTGAAGGCTTTTCAAGTCAAAATACAGAGCGTGGAGTCAAGCCAGAACCAGTGAGAAGGACACATGGCTCTGCACTCACAGATGGTCACAGATGCAGTGTGGATCTGACTTACCTCTCAGCCTAGAGGCAAAAAGAGCATTAAAAATAAAACACTCAAGATCAGCTCCATAGCCCCCCTGGCCCAACAGGTTGTCCTGTCACTCCTGAACAGAAGATCCTTCAGAAGATCCTGCTGGATAGCCTGCATTAGGCAGGTAAGGAATAATCTGCCCTAAACACTGGATTCCTTCCCTACAGCACACAGGCTCTGGAGGCTGGGCTTTGAACACAGAATCTGCCTCTCCTCTTGGAGAAGAGGAAACAGCCTCAGGCTGTGCCAGGGCAGGTACAGGTTGGACATCAGGAGGAATTTCCCCATGGAAAGGCTGGCCAGGTATTGGAAAGAGATGCCCAGGGAGGTGTTGGAGTCCCCATCCCCGGAGGTGTCCAAGGAAGGCCTGGACATGGCACTCAATGCTCTGGGCTGGTGACACAGTGGGGATTGGTCACAGGTTGGACTCAATAGGATGGAGGTCTTTTCCAACCCAAGGAATTATGGGAATGCTTCCCCACATCCTTAGTTTTGTGTATTTCCCCTTGATGAATTGCTAACTTTTCCCCTTAGCGGCAGCTGTGACTGTACTTCTGCATTATTTAGACTGAAAGCTGTAAAAATGAGGTCTGGACTGCCTCAAGTTCCTGGTGGAGAACCCAAATCCCACAAGATTAGTGTCTCCCTCACAAGCTGCATAATTTCTGATATCCCTACCACCCTTTTCTTCCCAGAAAGAGCAGAGAGCACAGCAGAAGAGAGCTCCCCCTCCAGCCCCTGACAGGGGCTGCCTTACCGAAAGGCTCTGTTCATCATCTCGTAGTGGAAGTGCTCAGGAGCCAGTCCCACCACCACAGCATTGGGGTTATCTGTGCCAATCCCTAGGAAAGACAGGAGTTAATTCACACTTAGCAGCCCACAGTCAGCAAAGCGCATTTAATCACTTTAAGGCAAAACCAAGCATTTTCTCACACAGTCATAGCACAGAGACTGCTTTTATGTCTTTTTTAGATGAAGAAAGCATCTGTGGAAAAGGTGCTGGTGTATCCACACTGTTCCATCCTCTAGGATCTGGACAGTCTTAACAGCAGCTGTGGGATGATTCTGCTACTGCTCCCACTGAAATGCAGCAGGACACAAAAATCCCTCTTTTAACTGAATGACTGCTTGCCATCTGAGAACCCCTCTCTACATATATTTATGTGCTCTGAAAGACAGTAAAGCAGGAATTCAAGTGAATCCCATCCAGTTTTTCTATTCCCTCTAGCCACAGGAGATTCCACTGACTGTTCTTCCATGCATCAGTCGGATTCTGACAATAAAGAGAGTACTGCAACATGGCCCAAAAGCTGTTACCCTAGATAAATTTGGGCTTTTCTGGAAGGTCTCTTTTCAATGTGGATTAGTGCCCTTGGGAACAGCTCCACTGCAGTCCCACCCCTGGACAGAACCAGCAATGGAAGCAGAGTAGCACCAGCAGGAGGGTTTTACCAGTGGCATGTTATCAGCTGAGGATTTTGTTCCACCTTCAGACCCTCTGCACCTTTAGCAGGACAACCAGAGCTCCTGGCTGGCTTGGCTGGCTGTCTCCTGCTGCATGTCCCTCAGGCGGCTCAGCCAGCAGAACACCCACTCAGAGGTGCCATGGTGGATTTGTGACATCACCCAGAAGCATCTGAGCCCTTAAACCAGGAAAGGATTCCTTCATCTGCCCGTGACCACCTTTAACAGAGAGATTAGCCAAGAATGGCTCAATAACAGCCATTAACTGGAATTTAAAGCACTCTCCACTGTACTTACATGTTCCAAAAGCAGCACTGAGGATATGCGAGCCAAAGTCCTTGCAGCAAAAACAACTCAAACAACCCACTCCAGACCCCAGCAGTACAGATGATGCACCAACGTGCCCCTGTGTTACCTCTGTCTCTGCCATCTTTAACAAAATTAGCATCAGCTCCTGAAAAACTGATGGAAAGATCCCAAAACGATGGAGACTGAGCTGATTTAAATGCTGCCAGTGAAAGAGCTGCTGCCTCTGCTGTTTCTCACCCAGGAAAGCCTTTCTGGAGCACAAATATTGCTGAATATTGCTGGGGGCTCATTTCTCTGGATATGCTGTTAGGTAGAACAGATTACCAGGTTTCACTGCTCTCACAGAGGTTTTTCTCCTGAACATTGACCTCTCTGAAGATTTCTGACCAGACTATGGAACCAAAATTTAACAGGAAATTCCTAGATTCTGGCAAGATTAAAACCTACTTAAATTACACAGCCAAAAGATTTCAGTTTGTAAGGCAAGGGTAAGGCAAGCCATCCATACTTCTGCTGCCTTGACTTTAAATAAGAAATTTTGAGTGTACAGTATACAGTTTTCAACTCTAAGTGTGTTAAAAATGTGGGTATCTTTGCTACTCTTGATGTCCAATTGAGAACACATCATTTTCTGCTCCCCTGATTACTGAGGGAGGGACATGGGAGCATCTGACAGCAAAGCAGATTTTAACCAAATCTTTAGGGATGACAATTCAGAGGACTCAGGCTGATGAACCTTCTGTCACTAGTATCCAAGTACATGGGGTGAAACCTAAATGTTCAATATAAGATAAGCAATAATTGCCTGGAGATTTTGCATTTAATAATGAACTATTAACAGAGAAACAGCCTGCTGTGTGTGCCTACACACTGTTTCTTCTGCTCTTTATGAGTAAAACCTCTGCTGGAAGTCAGGTACTGCACAAATTGACACATCTTTGCTAAAAAAAAATCAGCACTGGTGGGTCCAATAACGCACCAACAACCTGGTGATAACTATTACTTCATATTTCACACTGGAAATGAATGGAAAGCATTGAGTTTTACCTGAATTCCTGACTATCTGAAGGCCTTGGCTACCATTCCACTGCTCCTCAAGAAGATAAAACTTCAGGCTGTTTGATGTTTGATTTAAAAGGAAGAAAGGACCTTTATGACCCTGCAGCATTCCACATTTCAGGCTCCACCATGCCTGGTGGTTTGTAGACGATCGAGAGCACAACGTCTCCTTAACTGCTGTTCATTAATTGGCTGCTTCCTGAGCACCTCACCTGTGAAATCAGGCAGGGCCTTGTCGTCCACCAGCAGCAGGGGCCGCACCTGCTGCTGCTCCAGGAGGTTCCTGGCTGCTGTCAGGGAGGTGAAGATCTCGTGCTCGGCGATGTCGAAGCCCAGCCGCGTCAGCCTCTCCAGCAGGTCCCTCTTGCTCTCCTTGGTGGTGTTGGTCACAAACCGGACGGTCAGCGGGGCACTGCGCAGCCTGGCGGGGACACAGGGGCAATCTGGACACAGGCTCCTCCTGTTCCCACACCTCTGCTTCTCTCTGGGGCTAAAAACAGCCCCAAAGGCTGCAGATGTGTGGGAACACAGGAAATTCTTCCTCTCAAACCCCTGCCCGGGGGGCTCAGAGACGTTGGCACAGAGCCCAAGACCCCTGTGCCTTTGATCTTGACCCATGGAAAAAATTACCAACTTTATATGAGGATTTACAAGCCATGAAAATTTAAGTAGAATGATAGTGAATTCATCACAGGATGAAAAATAGATTTTTGAGATGTTTAGAATGGGGGCTTGGGGTCCTAAGATGGAGGAATTTGGGTGTGCTTTGTCCTTTTTCCGTCTTCTTCCTAGCCTCCATGTTCTGGGTGATGTTGGCACTTTTAGATTGGTTTAGAGTAGAAGCTCACTGTCTAACATAAGCGATAGGTATTGGAAGTTATTGTAAATAGAGTACATGTAGTTTTTAGTATAAAACAACAACACCACACACGGGCAGTGTGCCTCAACCCAACCTGCCAGACAGACCTCGGTGGGTCAGCAAAGAATTTTATAGATAAGAAACAATAAACAACCTTGAGAATGAGAAGAGCTCTGACTCCTTCTTCGACTGCCAGACTGGGAAAAGAGACTTTCTAATGCATCTCGGGGTCACTGTGACCAGCAGAGATTCTGAGACAGATGCAAAGAGCACACGGAAGACTGGTGCCACACAAAAACTTGTGTGACGTGGAACAGACAGCAGAATTACACCCCCCAGACCAAGACAAGTCATCCTCCCCTCCCCTCCTCATCTACCACAAAGATTCCTGAGGAAAACAGTGATTGCAACTCCCTCTTCACAGCAGCAGCCAGCACATCCATGATAACTGATTTGAAAAACCTTTTTATTCAAACTACACAATAAATAAGACAGTCCCAGCTTCTTGATCAAAATAAGCAAACAGAAGAAGCTTGTTGCTGAATTAATATATTGAACTCCACTGCTGGGTGAATTTCCCAGCAGCTGTGGCTCGTTCAGGAGGCTCCAGGAGCCTGTGTTACCTTGGTGGTGGTTTTATGTCAGCTTCTGCAGCCATTTCCCCCTTTCCTGAGGAACACCAGTACCACATAAAACCACATTATTGCCCTGTGCTGACAGTAAATGCTACCAAACAATCAAATAATTTTAAGTGACAGTTTCAACAGCATTCCCTTTAATTATTCCCCCACCATCACTTTCTCTGTTGCTATAGGAACAAACACAGGCATCAGGACTGTATGGAGAACATCAGAATAAAGTTGGAGACTTGCTTCCACCTGCAAAGCAAGTCCTTCTCCTGTTTATCTCTTGTTTTACACTGACCATTCACAGATATGAGCTGATAAAACAGTCCCCTGGTTGATAATAAAATAAAAATTAATATGATTTTTCCCTCTGCACCTCAAGAGGGAACTGTGAATGTAGTAACCCTAAAACAGGCACCTCTCCATTTGCTCCCTAAGCAAGCTGCATGCCATTCCTTCCAGCTTCTCTTTGGGAAGGAGAGGCATGTGGACTGGCAGAAAAGAGAGTGGTATAATTTTTTTTTTTCAAACCTCTGAGCCAAAAGAGATGGCTGTTCTCTGCCACCTTCCTTCCATACCTGTGACAGCACATAAATATTATATGGAATTTCAGGAACACTGACTCTCATTTCTCCCTGCAGCAGGAAACAGTGCAGTGAGTGAAAGGGCAATGAATGAGTACCCAGTGTTTCAGCAGTTTTTACTTCCTTGCAATTTTACATCTTTATCATTTCCACAGCACTACCTGTGGGAAATTCAGCTCCCTCATTCCTCTGTGACCTTTTCCTCTGAGCCACAGTCCAGCTGTATAAAACCCTTAGCAGCCCATTCAGCTCCAGTAAAGAGTTCAGTTCTGCTCCTATATCCTGATTAATCCTTAGTGCCCCAGAATCCTAAAGTGTCCTCCTTCACTCACCACAATATCACCTATCACTCTGGGATTTTTCCTCATCCATTGCAAGATGACTTCTCCAGGAAAAACACCACAAATATTCCAGGGATTGTGTGTCCTATCTCACCACTGACCTGGCTGGAAGAAATCACCTTGCTGTGCCTCAGTGTCTTTAGGCACCCTTTAACCATGAGAGAGGGAGTTAATTTGACTGCCCTGTTTATTAATGGCCTGAAATTCCTACAAAAGGAAAAACAAATTACATTGCCTACCTAGCAGAAAGAAACTTTAAAAACAGTAATAACCGAGAAAAGCATTGTCTGAATGAAATGAAAACACTGCAGAGGTTGCCTTGCTCCCTTGACCAAGCTTTTCTGTTATCCCACTTTATCTCAGCACAGATCTAAAAGATCTGACAGACGATCAGAGCCCTGAGGAACAGCTCAGCTGAGCTGATTTTGGGGTAATTCACCAGAACTCAACTTCAGCTGTGGCTGTCTCACCCGAATCAGTGGAGACACCTTGAATATTGAGGGTTTCATCTTTAAAAAAGGCTCAGAAAACACAGGAAGAGCCACTGAAGAAAGCAGCAGGGGCTCAGGTGACACCAGTAGCTCTCTCCGCCCTTTGCCAAGCTCTCCTGGCACGAAAACAGCACAAAGGATTCGGCCGCGTGCTCACCCCACTCCCCCACCCCTTTGTGCAAACAGCACTGACACAACCTCCCAGAGCAAACCCAGAAGAGAGGGGAAACTTGCCTCTTGAGCGCCTCCTGGGCGCCGGGCACGGCCGAGTCCTCGATGTGGAGGGTGCCATTGAGATCCACCAGCACGGCCTTCAGCGCGCGCCGCGCCGCCATCGCACCCAGGGACAGGCCAAGGCACCCCGGGGACCGCTGAGGAGTTAAAAAAGCCCATATAATTGATATGCAGGGGGGTGTCTTTCTTCCCAAAGACTCTGCGGAAATGGGGTGCTGTTTGTTCTTTAAGTGCATCAAAATAAAATAAAGTTTTCTGAAGGGCTCAAGGGTTCTAGGGAGAGAGAGGGCCATTAGGCCTGGGATCGCTGGCACAAGGCCTCAGCAAGAATATTTCAGCAAGTCCCACCGACACCAACAGTGAAAATAAAGATACAGTGCTCTAAAGCTGCGTCTCTAAAGCTGTGTTTTGGCTGTAAAGCTCAAAATGCTCTGCCAAAGTGGAAATTGTTGGTTTTGGTTTTTGTCAGAGTGATGCAGCCCACACCACAGCCATTCTGAGGCTGCTCAGTGGTGACAGTGAGGATTTTTGCAGATTTTTAGCCAGGAAGCTCTCAGGGCACAGGCATATCCAGCACCTCAAAGGGTCATTCCATGCTCTTGCTAAAGCGGCCATTTTTCTACATACTCAGCCCAAAATAAAAGCCAGGATTTGAAGGGTAAAGGCACCAGGGGAGGAACAGAGAGCTGATGTTTGAGTCTCCTGGCTAAAGATCTGTCTCCAGAAACAAACATTACCCCTCATTTGGGCTGTATGTGCTACATTTTACTCCATGAACAAGTCTGAGGAGCTGTTTCTCAGAAAATGTTCAATACAGCTCCAATACAGCACGGTTTTCTCCTGTTCATTAGACAAGAACCATCTGAAAGGGCTGAGAGAGTTGGGATTATAGAAGAGAAGCTTTGGGGTGATCTGATTTTGGCTTTTCAGTACATGAGGGACAATTTCCAAATGATGGCAGGACAGCACCCAGGGAATGGCTTCCACTGCCAGAGGGCAGGGGTGGATTTTGGGCTATTGGGAATTAGGAATTGCTGGCTGGGAGGGTGGGCAGGCCCTGGCCCAGGGTGCCCAGAGCAGCTGTGGCTGCCCCTGGATCCCTGGCAGTGCCCAAGGCCAGGCTGGACGGGGCCTGGAGCAGCCTGGGACAGTGGGAGGTGTCCCTGCCCATGGCAGGGGGTGGCACTGGATGAGCTTTAAGGTCCCTTTCTACCCAAACGACTCAGGGATCTGACAGCCCTACGACTGACCACAATTTTGAGTTCAGCTGGTTTGGTTACATACAGCATGTAGCATGTCTGTACTTTTAAAAAAGCACACAAAGTAGTCAACACCATGACTGGAACCTGCCCAAATAAATTTCTGTCAGTTTTATTTTTGCAGACAGTTTTATAAATGGTCTTGTGGCCTGGGGTCTCAGGTACATGGCAAACAGACACATGCAACAGGAAACTTTGAGATTCCACTACCATTATTCCTGCTGGTTCTCTGCAATATGAAAATAAATAAAAATGCTTCTCTTACTGTATGAAAGCCAAAGTTAAATGTTAAAGACACACAGCTGAAAACAGAACAGAACTCCCAAAGAAGCTTCATCAACTTCAATGGAAATTGCTACTATCATTATTATCATTACTACAGTTACTGTTTTTATTTTATTGTTACTATTTTATTTTTACCCTACATTTCCATCGGTTCTGCTGTTCACAATGCATTTATTTGGGAAATAGGGAAGTTATCAGCAGAGCCATTTTCAGCACACCCTGATTTTAAGGAAAAAGCTCATGGACTGCCAAGAAGTCCTAAAAGGCCTCCAGAACCTCCGTTTTCCTAATCACATCCCAAGGAAAACTCACCTTGTCAGGACAAAGGGACACCCCAGCCCCGCTCTCTGGGACAAGGACACGAGGAACGACACAACCTAAGGGAAAGAGGGATATATTCTATAGAGATATACGTGGTTATATCTGTGCCTCGGTGGAAGGACGGGATGGCAGAGGGCGCCCTCCCGTCCCCCAAAACCCCCATCTCTCGAGGATGGTACCGCCCCTTCCCGCCAGCTCACAACGGGAACACGGGCTGGCCCATTCCCTACCGGGGGAGTCCCGACCGCGGCGAGCTCCCCTTTCCCTGACGCCGATGGTTCCGCCCGCTCGTTCGCGGCCGAAGGCGATGGACGCGCCCACGCGGAGGAGAGGGGGGGAAAAGCCAGCGCGGCTCTCCCGGCACTGACCTGTTCCCGCCGCCGCCGCGCTCTGTCCGCCGCCCGCGGGGTCCTGGCGGAGCCGCGCCCGCCCAGCCCTGCGCCGGGCCCGCCCACCGCCAGCGCGCAAATAATAAACAGAGTGTAACGATTATTGCCATAAATAAACACCGACCGTAGCCGCAGCGGGCCCGCCGCCGGTCAGCGTCCGGCAGCCGCGACAGGCAACGCGGGGGGCAGCCCGCAGGGCCCTGAGGGCGCACCGTGACATGGGTATGGTTATAAATGATATAAATTACACCCGTTCTATCCATTATATCCCTATTGTTATACCTGTTACGGCCTCTTTATCCTATACATGCAATATGTAATGATACCTTATATGGATATGATCATAAATAATGTAAATTATATCCCTTCTGTCCTATATGGACATGTTTGTATCCGTAGCCATACACTATGGATATCCATGAAGTATTTATCAATAATATATCAATAATCTCTATATTATGGATATATTATGCCCTGTATGGATATTATACATAATAATGTATTCATATATCGATATAATATTTATACATTTATATAAACGTTATATACAAAATGTTATCATATCCATATAGGGATATATTATACCCATAATATATCCACGGTAACTAGTATATATTTATGTACAAATACATATATATATATATTGGATATTTGGAAGAAATTATTCCCACTATACATCTACAATTTAATGTTTTAAATGACATCCATAATATGTTCATAGTGATAATATATATAATTATATTATAATCCACTTAGTATATCGATATATGAATATATGAATAGATTTGAATAGAAAATATGAATAGAATTCCATATTTATATATTTTTGTAACATGAATTTTAACCTACAAATGCATTAATTTAATATATAGTTTTACAAGGTATTACTAAGGTACATAGACATGTAATAACTTTATTTTGCACGTTCCTTGTTTGTTTTTTGCAGCTTCAGCCACAGCGCTGTTCCAGAGCTGCTGGAAGCCACGTGAGGAGACAGCAGCAGTTGGTTATTCCCTGGCTGTCCCTGCACTCCCTGCTCATTCCCTGCACACCTGATCCTCGGCTGCTGCCCCACTTTGAATCCCAACTTTTCACCTGTCAGGGGAAGCTCGTCCCAGTTTTGCCTCCAGTGCGGGATTCCTGCTGCTCCTTCTCCCTGCCCGTGTGCCTGCAGCCCCTCTGGAAGCACAGCAAGAGGGAGAACATCACTTCTCACCCGTGTGATTTTAAAGCTGCTGCTTGCAGTCTTTAGTGCTAGCCTCTGTTTCAGTAAGGATGAATTGAGTGTGGATGCAGAAATGGGGTTACAGCCTCGCTGTGCCTCAAATCGTTCAGCACCCGCTCCCACTGTCACAGCCAGGGAAACATCCACCTCCGCTTTTCTTCCCAAAAAAATTTCATAGGAATACAAAACGTTCCACACACACATTGCCCCGTTTCCACCAAAGACAGATCTGTGAGAACAGCTCAGCCTGGAGGCTGTACCCTCGTCACCTCTGACTGACACAAAGATCATCACAGAGAAATTACTTCTAACAAATCCACAGGTTTTAAAATCCAAGGATCCTGAAGATCCTGTTCTGCCTCAGGACAGCATTGCCACGTCTCATTGGGTTTGCTACATAAACCAAAATACAGCTCCACAGCAGAGATGATGTTGCCACACGCCACAGGGATGAGGAAAAAGTTACACATTTCACACAAGAGCAGTAACTCTGGTATCTGGAACAGTGGAACAGGATGGAGCAGAGTTTTGAGATATCCCCACTGTACACACACACACACAGAGAAAGAGAGAGAGAAAGAGAAAGAGAGAGAGAGAGATATGGGAAAGAGAGTGCTTAACTTGGAAATTCAGGATTTATTTACAAAAATCACAAGAAAAAAGGAAATAACATAAACCTCTCCTCCTGGATGTACTTTACTCTGCAAAAACCTGTGATTGAAGATCACATTAAATGCATTTACATGTTTTACAGATTCTTCTTCATATACAACAGCATATGCTTTAGTCATCAAGACATTGGAAGAAAAGATCATTGGCTAAGCTGCTTTAAAATAATGAAACTGCCAGGTTTCCCTTGGCCTCCCCTCTTTAATTTTAAAGTCAAACACTTTAGCAGAAGAACAGACAAAGAATTCTAACTTCTCTATAAAGATGCATGAGAATCACCTTTTCCAATTCAGACCTAACTCAGCAGTCTTAGTTGAGACAAGACCCATAGGAAAGCAATTAGGAGCATTCTCTTCCACAGAACTGCTAAGTCACACACACAGTTGCACTTTCAAAGCTGTTAATTTAACAAATGATGATGATGGATGGAGGGCAGGGGAAGGAGCAGTAACAGAAGAGGCTGCAAATTCGGGGTTTTCCCAAAGAAATGCATTTGCAAAGCACAGGGTATTCACCTCCCATGGTATTCCCCTCCCACGTTTCCCAGGAAGCTCAGAATACAAACGGTTCCCCACTTTGACCACAGTGATCACCACGCAGAGTTTAATACATATTTTAAAAAGTATAATAACAATTCTTGACAGAAAAGTAACAAATACTAATCACTAATATCCCCAAAGTTAACAGAGTTACTCAGCTTTAGGTACAGCTTTTTTTTTTCTTAATTTTAAATTTTCTTCTTTTAATTTTGCACTGTAATTGCACACATTTTCTACTGACTTTACCATCAGCATGAAATACTGATTTGAAGAAAAAAATCCCCAATCAAAGCAGAAAAATCCAGCTTTCAATGTTAACCTGAATCAGGACTTTACCCAGCTGATTTTATCTCCCTCCATATCACGGCTGGACTTCAAACCTTTATAACAAGTATTCTTTATGACATGCTTTCAGAGCCTAATTCATATTCTCTTAAACAGTTCCGTGGTAGTAATCGAAATGGAAACAAACACATTGTTGTCTTCCTCAATTTAAAAACAAATTGGAGAGTGTACTGAAGGAAATTCATCCCTGAGTAACAAAGCATTTAAAAGCTGCATCCCATTGCCAGTCACTGCAACATCCTATGACATTTACTCTAATAATTAATCAACACTATGAACAGGCAGCAACAGAACTGGTCACAGTCCAATGTGTTTGCAGCGTTGTTGCATTGATCCCGTGATCCTGCTTAATGAAACTGCAAGGGAACATTAGGAAATGGGATAAATAGAAACAGTGTCTTTTATTATTTTAAGTTGAATGTCAGATTGACAGCTAAACCGTGCTGGATCCCAGGGAACTCAGAGCAGTGGTGGTCAGCAACTGGCTTCTTTGGATGTCCAAAGGGTTTCCACGGGGTGTCTTCAGCCGAACAGCAGGAGGAGAATGATTGTGATGGAGTTCAGGGCTATTAATGGCACTAAAGAGGGGAATAAAAGAGAAATAGTGAAAATTTTGCTTTCCACATCACAAAATGACAGAGCTTCATATAACCTTGGGAGAAGGAGCAGAACCAGTCAAAATTTTAGAAATACATTTCATTTACCTATGTAAAGTTGGAATCAGTGGAAGGAGCCAGGCTCAAAGACATTAGTAGAAAGCAACAGCAGAAATGTTTTTCCACAGCATGTTTTAACTTTAACCCAGAGCCTTTAGTTCTGTTTTAACTTCAACACAAATAACTCTTTCTCCAAATTAAAGTAAACGATCTAAAATTCAGCTTATATCCTTGGCTTTACTGTGCTTTAGAATAAATGTTTTGGGTTTTACTCGGTGGGCAAGACAGGTTAAGATTTGTTACTCCCTCTCTACCATCATCTACAAAATGAATTTTTGGTGTCCTTCATAATGAAGAACTATCAGTAACTTACAAATTAGGTATATTTTTCTCCCCATCTTCCGAGGCACATAAGCCTGGCTTGCCTTTCAGAAACTCTGGAATTACATTTCCCTCACAGACACCTCCCATAAAGTTGGATTTAGACAAAGTGATTGACACTAACTGCACACTTTGGTTGATCACCAAACTTCCTCCCAGCTGCCAAACCCCAAGGGAAGACAAAAGCTCAGCAGGAGAAACACAAGCCAGAGCCAGGGAATGTTTTTGCACTTTTACCAGAATTAGGGCACTTTAGGTGAGGCCTGCACCCTCTCACAGAGAGTCCAGGCACAGATGAAGTATAGATTAGTGCAGAAACAAGACACTACAGATTGTAATAATAATCATCATAATCATAATGGTAATAGTAAATATTGTGCCCTTACCTCTCATAACGGTTCGTATTGATCGAATGAGGTTTGTCAGCTGTGCTTTAATTCCTGGTTCCTCTCCAAATCCTCCAATCCCTTGATCGCTTCCCCAGCCAACTGGGTCACATAAAAACAGACACACACTTTAGGAAAAAAAACCCCAAAACCACACAACAAATGCTGCAATTTTAGCGAGCAATCTATCCTGAATACAGTTTATACTAACACAGATAGACAGCCCAATTAGCCTCACTTCACGAGCATATCTTAATACAGTAGGCTGAAAGCTGTTAAACCTCAAATCCATGTTTCTGTAAAGAAAACCCTCACTTTTTTAATACACCACTGTTCCCTGCGTGCCCAGACTAACAGGTGAGTTCATCTAGGCTTAAAAAATAAAACAGCTGTCAAAATAAACCCTAAAACAACTGCAACCTATTCACAGCACTGAAAACAAAATAGCAAATAATTGCTGGGTGTGAAGCGGTGATGCTTCAGCACTGAAAAAGGGGCCACACGAGAGAAAAATGGCCAGCACAAATTCCAAAATCAGGGTGATGATTTTTGCAACTGCTGTGAAAAAAAAAGCTAGAACTTTTGAGAAAAAAAAAATTGGGGAATTTTTCTGAGCGCAGCAGAAGTCCTGAAGTTTTACGATGCCCAGACACAGCATGATGGGACCAGGGATGTGTCCAGGGATTTCTGAGACCTGTTGGCTGCAGCCCTTACCATTTTGGGAAGGAGCAGAGCAAGGAGCAGAGCAAGGAGCAGCTCTCAATACACCGAGCTCCACTGCCCAAGCTGTGCATTTCTTTCTCCAAAGGCCACTTGTAAGTGGTTTTTGTTCTCCCTTTCTCGTCTCCCTGGCACCAAACTGAGGGTGGTGGCTGAGTCCTCTTCCTGACCAGCCTTGCCAGCTGCTGCTTCCCACTGGGATGAGCCTGGAACTATACTCCCAAGTCTCACGAGGCTGACAAGTGGCTTCACCCATCCAACTAGTCCCCACATCTCCCTTTTAAATTCCAGCTGCTCGTCAGGAGAGCCAAAGAAAAGCCCAAACCCAAGCCGAGCAGATCCCTTGAAACAAATCCAGCAGGGGAAAGGGATGCCCTTCTGCACTCCTGCCAACAATCCTGGCTCAGCCTGACGTGGAGAAGTCAGGATTCTCCACACGAATGAACTGGGAAACCGTGGATCATTGGCCAGTTTTTGTTTTTTTTTTTTTTTTCCCCACGGCTTTGCAGATCTTTGTCGGTGGGTTTTCTCTGTTTTGCAGGGCTTTGGCTTCTTCTGAAGGGCAAGGATGCCCAGCCCCGGGAATCCCACGGACCGCGAGTCGCCATCTCATCAAGAACCAGGCATGGCAAGAAAAAGGAAACCTTTGTACGACACCAAACACCCCGAGGCGCGGCACGAAGGGCCGCGAAACAGTTAAAAATGAACAAAGGGAAAAAGGACAATTATAGAAGGAAAAAAAAAAAAAAAAGAGACAAAGCTACGACGAAAGCGGCTGGGAATTCATCCCCAAAGCTCAAACCCACCCCGATTCCCAAAGCCCTCCCCCGTGCCTTGCTGCTCCCACCGGCAGGGAGCGGCGGCGGGGCCGCGGCCACCGCGTCCACCCCCCCAGGCCGGGCGGCCCTCCCGGCTCACCGTGGCGGAGGAAGCGCTCCTCGTGCAGCACGGCCACAGCATTGACGATGAGGAGCGAGGCCTGCAGCAGCGAGTAGAGCGTGAACGCCATGGCCCGGCGGGGCGGAGCAGGGCCCCGGGAGCGGCACCGGCAGCGGGATCGGGAGCGGCGCCCGAGAGAGACGTGGCGCGGCTGGGGGCGGGGCCTCCCTTCACGGCCGGGAGGGGGCGGGGCCTCACTCAAGGGCTGGGGAGGGGCGTGGCCTCTCCGCGGCTGCCGCGCGTTGGGCGCGCAGGAGGGGGCGTGGCTTTATGGGGCGGGACAAATGTGGGGCGTGGCTTGATGAGCCCAGCCCAATGGGGCGGGGCGTGGCTTGTGGAGCCCTCCCGGCAGCGCCGTGCCCGCCCCGCGGGGCGTGGCCTGGAGGGGGCGTGGCCTCCGGCTCCGGCAGCCGCGACCGAGTCCGCGCTCGCCCGCGGATCCCTCGGGACCCCGAACCCCTCGGAGCCCCTCGGGTCCCGCCGAACCCTGCGGACCTCGCAGAGCCCCGTGGATCCCTCGTGGCGCCCCTGGGGTTCCTTGGAGCTCTTGAGTCCGTCGGATCTATGGATCCCTCTGGTCAATGGATCACTTGGATGCCTGTGGATCCCTCGACTCCGTGGATCTCTCGGAACCCCGTGGGTCCCATGGAGCCCCTTGGGTCCGTTGGATCCGTGGATCCCTCGCGCCCATGGATCGTTTGGAGCCCCGTGGAGCCCTCGAGTCCGTGGACCGCTCAGAACCCCGCGGGTCCCTCGGAGCTCCTTGGGTCTGTCGGGACCGTGGATCCCTCGGGTTCATGGATACCTCGGAGCCCTGTGGTTCCATCAGAACCCCTTGGGTCCGTTGGATCCGTGAATGCCTTCAGTCCATGGATCCCTTGGAACCCTGTGGATCCCTTGGCTCCATTGGTCGTCCAGAGACCTCTGGATCCCTTGGGTCCATTGATCTGTCAGAGCCTCTTGGGTTCATTGGGTCCATGGCTCCCTCGTGTCTATGGAGCCCGTGGAGCCCTGTGGATCCCTCGGGGCCATGGATCCCTCGCATCCGCATGGGTTCCTCGGAACCCCTTGGGTCCATCGGATCCGTGGATCCCCCGGGTCCATGGATCCCTCGGAGCCCCGTGGTTTTCTCAGGTCCGTGGGTCCTTCGGAGCCCCGTGGATTTCCCAGGTCCGTGGATATCTCGGAGCCCCATGGACCTCACAGCGCAGGCTGTGACGTGGGAAGCTCCGCTCACCGTGCAGCAAGTGGCCTTTGGATTGGGAGCGGGAGTAAGGCTCATCCTCCTCCTCCTCCTCCGTCGGTGACGTGGTGACCTGGTGTCTGCCGGCAGCAGGGAGACGCTGCCCGGCGTGGGGCAGCCCCCGTGGCCATCCCTCTTCAGCAACCCAACACAAGTAGAAACTAATAAAAAAAACCATAAACACTGCACATGCAAAAATACATGAGTTTATACTTATATTTATCCTTGCGGACAGCGGGGTTTTTCCATGTGTTTTCTCAGCACATTGGTTTTCCCTCTGTCCTGACTGAGGTTTCTAGCAGGAAGTCAGCCCCGATCCCAGATGCCGTTTGTCCAGCACCTAATGCTGCAGAATCCAAAGCACACTCCAACAGAAAACAATTACCTTTTATAGCGGATTGATCACGGCTTCTCCGGTCGAATTACAAAATTACCACAACTGGAGCTCAGGGATACTGTATCCCTGTTATAACTGCTGTAGTTACACACTTATCCCTGTGCCGTAGTTACACAGTTATCCCAGTGCAGTTATTGACGCACAAATAGACATTTTTTCCCCTTTGCCTCTTTCAGTCCCATTGGCTGAAGGGGGTGATTCGCACAACCCTCTCTGATTTTATTTCCCCTATTGTAATCCCTCAGTACACAAGCCCCTTAACTCCGGATGGTTGGTACTTCTATGACTCAGTCAGGGCACAGAGATTTGCGCGATCCCTTTGTGGTGGTGGTGATCGGACCCCTCTGCTGCAAAGAGCTTCGTGCTCAGCGTGGTGGACTGCAGGGACCCCATCTCGATTGCCTGCCCTGCCATGACACAATCTGGACAAATTATTCACCGCTTATCAATACTGTGTCCCCGTGCTCTGTGTGAAGATCGGCAGCAAGTGATGATCTGATACTTCAATTAATAAATTGTCATGAGTATGTAATCAATAGATGCTCAGACACCATGTGAATCAGCTGAGAAGAAACCCACACCTCAAATTCTTCTTGTGTTCATCTTTCCTTTCCAAAACACCCACTTTGGTACAGTCAGTGTCACAATATTGTGCATCTTAATAGTCACTACTATTAAATAACATCACATTTTAATACTGGAATAAAGAAAAAGCACCTCATCACCAGAACCACAATTTACAATTTACTCCCAAAATTACTGCTGTTGTACAATGGGGATAGAGAATCAAGGATGTTCATCAGAGTTCTGTCATCTGGTCAAAAGCATTTGTCATTTCAGCCTCAAAAAGGAATATAGTCTCAATTCAAGGTAGTGACTGCAACATCCATTGCAGTTGCAGTGAGCTCAATATTTTTGAAGCCTGCACTGAAGTGTTTACTTACATGAAAACTCATTGTTTTTCCCAGATGCTGGCTTTGGTTCTGAAAACTCTCATGTGTATGATGAACTTCATGAGCCAGCGGTTAGTGGGAACACTCGAGTGTAGTGGCACATGTGAGCACACACTTGCGGGCTCAGGAGCTCCAACACAGCTTCTCTATTTCTCACACTTCTCATCTAGGTTTTTAAATTTGCTATGACTGCAAAACTCCTAAAACCCACCATTAAATTTGCTATGACTGCAAAACTCCTAAAACCCACCATTTTAACATTTTGAAATGGAGCCATTTCTAATTGCCGGGTTCCCACTCCCCCTTCCCCCTCCAAATTTGTGGGGGTTTATAATTCAAATAATCTTTTTCCATCTGTAAATAACAAAACAAAAAAAAAAGAGCTTTTCTTGAATATATCAAATGCCATACAGGCAGGGAAAGTCAATACTGGCTTGAAAAATTTAATCCCAAAGGTCACTACAAATTTTTAAGAAGTTCTGAGTGGTGACATGTGATGGTCTCACAAACAGAGCTGTCTTTTGTCCCCAGACATAACTTAGGGCATTCTGGCAGTGAATCTGTAATTAAATACAGATGAATATGGGGCTCACTAACATAGATATTTAATAATCACCATGATCAAGTAGCATTTCCTGGGCTACCTCCTTACGGTACACAAGCTATAAATAAATAAATGCTAACCTCAGTGAAGAGCTAATGTTTAGAGTTATGGCCCTGAAAAAAAAACCCCAAGGTTTTTGCAATAAGTACACAAGTTATGGCTTAGTATTTTTACCCATAATTAAGATGTATTTCGAAAGAGCAGCTGCCATCAAGCTGACATAAACTTGACATGATTTTCCCCTTAATGAAATCCATCATGGCAACTTAGCAACCACAGGACTCTTATCTCTGAATCATGTTACGTGGTTGTAGGGAAAACCAGATAAAGTTGCTTGCATTAGAAGGAAAGGGGCTTTTTTTTGTTGTTGTTTCATTAAGGTGTCGTGTTTCAGTAGAGTAAATTCCCGTGGTGTCATCTGCAGGGTGCATTCAATCACCATAAAGGAGAGTTTTAAACCACCTTACAGGTGTCAAAGGATTAAACTTCAGGCTGGTGAAGTATTGTGAAGGCACTGGTGTTTTTCACTCTCAGTTTCTCATTCAATATTTTCAGGCAGAGCACATCTGCCTGGGTCTCACTGTCCCCTACACTTAATGAGAACCCAGCTTGTTGCATGGGAGATTTTGGGGTTAACTGAGTTTAATCCTGATGAGAAAATACCAGGACAAAGGAAAACCTGTTATGACTTCAGGTCATATACCCTTCACCTCACTTGCCACCACCATCTTCTGACTTTATTTTCTGAACTAGCTTTAACCGTTTCCTTCTTTGGGCACTGTAGATACCCAGATACACACACATCAGTGAGAAAATTTTGGGGGCCCAGAAAAGTCTGGAAATTGGGCCCAACGATCCCAAGAAATGAAGAAATGCATTTTGTTGGTGGCAGCTTTTTTACCGACTCCTACCATGAGTAACTTCATTAACTGAAATACTTTGCATAGGTGAAAAAAATTAGGTTCTGTGTCTCGGCCAGGTGCTGTAAATAAATCCAATAGCTAAATTTCACAGTTAGACTAAAGCCTTTGTCATCCCTCACTCATCACACCTATAGCACTGTTGAAGGGCTGTAAAGTTAATGATGCATCCGACTGATGTAACACGTCCCTGGTAAGCACAAATTGAGTGACTGCTTTAATGTCCAGATGGGGTTTTTTTTTTAAAACCACCAAAGCTGGGAATGCAGTAAGATTTTGTACATGTGGGAGAATGTGTGTCTGGTCCTCACCTGTCAGCAGCTGTGTACAGAAAAGATTCTTTCCTTATCCATGACTCATGGGTCACCTCTGCCCTTGCTTGTTTGAGAACAGCCATCCCTCCAAAAACACAGCCTGAAAGCCTTCCTGAGATTTGAGAGGACATTAATAGGGCTTCGTGTACAAAAGGACTGCCTGGGGATTGAGGAACAAAATAGAAAACCATACACAGTTCTGGATCTACACCTAAATTTATCAATGCTGTTTCCCTAAGTTACCTGACTCAGTAACCATAACAGCCTTTAAGTGTCATTTGCTGCCTGGTTCTCTCTCTCTCACAGACACAGAAACAGACACACACACACACATACACAGGCTGTTCCTTATCTTGCTACCACCAAGAGTACAGAATGGTCATAGACTCAGGGAATGGTTTGAGCTGGAAGGGAGCTTAAAGGTCGTCTCTGCGACATGACATTGTTCTATTATTATTGGCACTGTTTGTGTCGCTTTTGCGCTGGAGTACACCAGTCCAGACCCAAATCCTGTCATGCTCGGTGCCATGCAGATATTTTTCAGAGGCAGGCGTAGGGATTTTCCAATCCATGTGTGAGATGGAAGACAGTGGATATCTAAAGCAGGCCAATGTGGGGAGCGGGGCAGCAAGGAAACAAATGGATTTTTTCACGGAATTACAAGTCTCTGCTTAGCCCTGCCTCACTGCTGACAGACGGGCAGGATTTTCAGGCATGGAGGCAGCAGAGAGTCTTAGGGAGGGATTTAGGGGATGGGGAAACAGCTCCATGAATTTTGAAAGGTGGGGGATTTAGTCTCTGTGCAGTGAGCAGCATGAAGAAAAGGCAGGGGGATTAAAGAGAGAGAAGAGAAGGGTGTCTGAGGCTGCTGCTACAGCAGAGGACAGGCAGGAGCAGCTCACTACATGGAAAGAGGGAGGGAGACCCAGGGGACACAAACTCCTACGGGCACAGAGTTGGTGTTTGCCACCAGGGACCTGCACGGATTTGTTTTTCCCGTTGGACCGGGGATAATGGTGCCAGTAGGAACATTCTGAGTGGGACTACAGCTAACATCAAAGGACCAGGGATGGCTGCAGCTTTGGAATCGGGGTGGCTTCCACCTCAGCTAAGAGTAAAGTCACTCAAAGGAGCCCTCTTGGGGACAAACACGAGGAGCTGCAGTGGCGACTGAAGTCCGATCCCCTTTGTGGCACAGATTTTCCCTCAGGGCTGTGAAATGTGGGTTTGGTGAGGCAGCCTCACCTTCCCATGCCTGCCCCAAGTGTCTCTTTTGGTAGGTGTCATGTAGAGGGGTGACAGGAGGACTTTGTTGTCCTGGTGTGCCCCAGTGGGGCCAGGCCCCCCACCAGCAGCTTCCCCAGGGCACGGAGGCCCCATCCAAGCCTGGAGAAGAAGGAAGCTCACAGACTGCAGCCCAGGGGATCCTGAAGGCAGTCAGCAAAGGGCATGAAGCTGGAACAGGCTGGCCAGATCCAGGGATCACACTGATCCCTCTTGGAGCCAGATCCCAGCCCAGCCTGATCCCTGGGGCCACCACCTGAACGAGGAGGACAGCCAGGCGGGCTGGTGTCACACCAGACGTCATCAGTGCCCTGAAAGCCACAGCACTCAGCTCAGAGATGAATGGATGGTCTCTTTCTCTGTAAAAGTGGGTGGGTGAAAACCAAATCACAGGCCTGAGGCTCTGGAGGCTGCATCCTGTCCAATAATGCCAGCATTAGCAGGCTGGAGTCATGCAGATAATAGGGAGCCATGTGCACAAGGTTAGGAATCAGCATTAGGCCTGGGATTCTGAGTGAGTCAGAGGGATTGGGAAATCTTTGTAAAAATAACCAGAATTCCCCCTCCTGTGCTTTTTCCCCCATGACTCACCCCGCAGAAAAGAGGCAATATGAAAAAGACGTAAATCTCTGCAGTAAATTTTTAACACAACAACGTCACAGAGAAAAGGTACATGTATCTGTGCTCTTTCTGCACTTCCATTAAAAAAACCCTCAATTTTCCTGCATTTTCTAATACTTTTGTGGTATGAGTTCACAGTCCAGCACTTTGGTGGAGAAAATGGAGTGCAACATGTCAGTCCACATCCCCCGAGTCCTTTATCCCCTTTTCTCTCCAGAAGGAAGCTGCAAATGGAAGAAGCTGCGGGCTGTCATTGTTCTGGTGCTGAATTGGGGGGTGCTGTCAAAGGAGAAGCATCAGGAATGGAAACTGCCTCTTCAGAGATGGCAGACTGTGGCTGGGCATGCATTTTGCTTGTAAGAAATGTAATTTATGCACATCGGGCCAGTCAAATCCACCGTCGAAATCCTGTCAGAGCTGCAGTTTTCCACTGTAACTTTTTCCACCACCACAGGTGTTCTGAGGTCTTTGGAGGAATAATTCGATGTGCAACGCCTGGCTCAACAGAAATGGAGAAAATACAAATAACTGGGTGTCTGATCAGCATGAGGAACTGATGGTATCTTGAAGCCAAGTCAGTTAATAACAGAATGTGATTTATGGCAGCACAGAACTGAGAGCTGGGGCAGAGCTGATTTAATTAATTATGGAGGTGACATATTCCTTTTTTCCTTAATCTTCTGCCCTTTATAAAGCCACATCCTATGACCTTGCTTCATTTGGCTAGATGCATTCAAACTAAAACTGAAAAAATTTTTTTTGCTTGAAGAAACTCCTCAAAACACGTGATTTACCCTCTCTTTATAGAAATAGATTCCACAAGGAAAGTGCCTCTTTTTGTGTCTTCAGGTGATTGAAAACAATGAAAACATTGGCATTATTGAGGAATCGGGGGCTTGGGTGTCTTGATTCCCCTCTATAAAATTTAAATACGTATCTATAAAATTATACCTAAATATGTATATACCCATATATAGAGGTATGCAGATACAGGTATAGGTATACAGATACAGGTATGGATGTAGATAAAGGTATAGATATAGATACAGGTATAGACATATATATATGTGTGTGTGTATGTGTGTATATATATATATATATGTATGTATATAAAAGATACATATATATATAAAAAATATATATATTTATAAATTTATATATATATATATATAAAAATATATATATATTTTATTTATATATATATATATATATAAATCTGGAGGTGGGGAGAATTTGGGCCAGATATAAAACAAACCCGATGTCCTTGCCCCAAATTGCTGTTACCCAAGCACCCACCCTGGTGATTCTCCAGCCACTGCTCTCCCATCCAGCTCTGGGCTGAGGGAGGAGCCTGGGAAGAGCCCAGGAAGCCTCACCAGGGCTTGGCAGGCTGTTCCCACAGGCTGGTGATGGCTCTTGGCTGGAGCGGGAATTCATCCCTGCACACATTCCCATGGTTTCCCCCTTGTCCCCTGGCGCTCACCTCCGGAGAACGCTCACTGCCATGCTGATGGCGACCAGCAGCAGGAGGCTTCCACTGAGAGACACCATGACGATGGCATAGGTGGAGGGTGGTGAGCCTTGAAGAGAAACCACAGGTGAGTTTTGCCAACAAACTGCTTCAGGGAACGCAGCCTTCTGTGAAATTACAGGTTGCCACAGGCTGACAATACTGACAGTCCTGCTGCTCAAACCATGAGGGGAAGGGGGCGACCAGCTCTGTATTAGAGGGGTGCTTCTGGAGCAAATTTTTCTTCAAACATCTCACAGCTCAGTTACATAACTTGTGTGGCTTTATCTACCAAAGAGCAAAGCTAAACTGCTTTTCAGGACCGAGACTGAAATGCAACCCTGTGGATCTCGGGCTGGGAAGGTCTGCCCTGCACTGTTAGACCACAAAGTCATTTCACATATTATCCACCTATTTATAGTAAAGCAGGATCCTGAATCTTACTGCCAGTCTAGCCAGCACTTCCCATCCACTTCCAGCCTTTTCAATCTGTTTCCATCCTTTTTTTACTCTTCTATATAATTCCAAACTTAAAGACATGAACAGTGGCTTACACCCCTGCCTCCAAAGCTCCCACTCTTTTCTGCTGCAACTCCTCCCTCCAGTTCCACCATTCTTCCCACCCTAAACCCCGACAGAAGCATGTCTAACATGTGTCTGATTCATCCACTCCTTTTGAGCCCACTCAACACCCTGCACCCATAACCCGACAGACTCGGTAACACACTCAGCAGTGTCACCACACTGCAAAACTGATTTTAAATGCCGATGGAAACAAACAGGAGAGTAAAGCACCTTCTTCCTGGACAATCACAGAGTTGTACAAATCTTCGGCACCAGCGTGGGCCATCCTGAAAAATTAGGCAAAGAGACAATCAGATCCCAGCTTAACGTTCAAAACCAGCACATTTAGTTCAGATTCCTTTATTACACCTGAGTATTTCACTATCTCTAATGTGAATTATCTTTAACTGGAGATTAAAGCAAGGGGATAGATCCAAAAGACAGAAGTTAATCCAACTCAAAAACCCTGAATGCTTCTGTCAAGGCAATGATCTTCCACTGTCTTGAGTTTGACTTCATTTTTCTCCATGGCATCTAATCTTTATAGAATCTCAGAATCCCAGAATGGTTTGTGTTGGAAGGGACCTTAAAGCCCATCCATTCCACCCCTGCCATGGGCAGGGACACCTCCCACTGTCCCAGGCTGCTCCAAGCCCCGTCCAGCCTGGCCTTGGACACTGCCAGGGGTGGAATTTTGGCACGGACAAACAACCCAACACCGACAACACGCTCTGACATATCCAGCTGATACTTTTATCTAATCCTGGCCAATTTGCCCCAGCACACAGAACCTTTTCTTTTACTGCTTCTGGAAGTTGTAGCTAAGTGATCTGTCCAGGTTTTGCCTCTTGCCCATCAGCACATGTGAATAAAATGAAATGTCAGCCCAGAATCTGCTCCAGGATGTTGTGTGAAGATTCCCCTGGAGAAATCCTCCCTCTCCCCAAGGAGAGCTGGGCTGAGTGTTACTGAGAATGGAAAATCAACTTGCTTACTAGAGAGTCCCCCGACTCCCCAAGACACCAAATCTTTTTGTCCCATCTGTAAGATGTCCTAAGGAAAACCTCAGTGTCACCCTTGTGCTTGAAAAAGAAGTCAGGAAAATACACCACGGAAATTAAAATATGAGGCAGAATTAGATTACAAATTTGTGGATTACCTTGTGACTGCTGAAGATCCTTGTGTCAGCATCACACTGCTCAAACCTCGCCTGAAAGTGAAGCTGGTCCGAAGCTGGTTTCAGAATAATTGCTCACTTCATTTGCCTCTGTTGATTGCTTCCTTCTCTCCGTGGCTTTTATAGGGCAGGGTAATCTCTTCCGTGTTTGGGCAATCAATAAAGTGTGGAGGTGGATCAAACAGAGGCTTTACTCACCATCCTTTGGATAAGCAATTATTTCCACAGCCTTTCTGGCGGAGCAGGAGGCTCCACCCAGGGGCCTGACGGGGCTCCCACAGGGCACGGGACCCCCTCTGCTGTGCATGAGCTCCTCCAGGTGCCCAGGACCTGCTGCAGGAGCGTGCTGAGCCCCAGGAGGGGTTTGGTGCCTTTGGGCCTTCTCCAGAAGGCTGGGTGGAGGGGCCAGGAGTGGGTGCTCTCTTGTCACCCTCTGTGACAAGTCTGAGCCCTGTCCTCGCTGTCCGGCTGTTGCAGGGTCTGAGCTGGCTCTCTGCTCTGAAAGGAGCCAGGCAGGAGCTTAAGGAGCTGTTGTTGAGCTCTCAAACGGGGATGGCCAGTTCAGGGCTCCAAAAGTGCTTCATTTTTGGTGTTTCTTGCAGCCTGGCCTCACCGCACATCGGGCAGGGGGAGAACACAACTTTATCCCCAAAGCACCTACCCCTTCCTGTCGGAAGCCAAAACATCCCTCTGGTTGTCTTGGATGGCTTGAGCCCCTGCCCAGGGGGCTCAGAGACCTTGGCAGAGAGACCAAGACCCCTGTGTCTTTGATCTTGACCCATGGAAAAAACAATTATCAACCTTTACATGAAGAATTACAAGTTAAGAGAGTTTAAGTAGAATGATAGTGAATTTATCACAGGATGAAAAATAGATTTTTGGGATTTTTAGAATGGGGTTTCAGGAGGCAAGTTGGGGGAATCTGGCCGTGTCCAGTCTTTCTCCTTCTTCTTCTTCCTAGCCTCCATCTTCTGGGTGATGTTGGCCCTTTTGGATTGGTTTAAGGTAGAAGCTCACTGTCTAACATAGGTGATAGGTATTGGGAAGTTATGGTAAATATTGTACACGTAATTTTTAGTATAAAAAGGCAACACCACCTCTGAGGCGGGCAGTGTGCCTGCTAGACAAACCTTGGTGGGCTGGAGAAAGAATTTTATAGATAAGAAACCATAAACAACCTTGAGAGAGGAGAGAGAGAGGAGAGGAGAGGAGAGGAGAGGAGAGGAGAGGAGAGGAGAGGAGAGGAGAGGAGAGGAGAGGAGAGGAGAGGAGGGAGAGGAGAGGAGAGGAGAGGAGAGGAGAGGAGAGGAGAGGAGAGGAGAGGAGGAGAGGAGAGGAGAGGAGAGGAGAGGAGGAGGAGAGGAGAGGAGAGGAGAGGAGAGGAGAGGAGAGGAGAGGAGAGGAGAGGAGAGGAGAGGAGAGGAGAGGAGAGGAGAGGAGAGGAGAGGAGAGGAGAGGAGAGGAGAGGAGAGGAGAGAGGAGAGAGAAGAGAGAAGAGAAGAGAGAAAAAAGAAGAGAAGAGAAGAGAAGAGAAGAGAAGAGAAGAGAAGAGAAGAGAAGAGAAGAGAAGAGAAGAGAAGAGAAGAGAAGAGAAGAGAAGAGAAGAGAAGAGAAGAGAAGAGAAGAGAAGAGAAGAGAAGAGAAGAGAAGAGAAGAGAAGAGAAGAGAAGAGAAGAGAAGAGAAGAGAAGAGAGAAGAGAAGAGAAGAGAAGAGAAGAGAAGAGAAGAGAAGAGAAGAGAAGAGAAGAGAAGAGAAGAGAAGAGAAGAGAAGAGAAGAGAAGAGAAGAGAAGAGAAGAGAAGAGAAGAGAAGAGAAGAGAAGAGAAGAGAAGAGAAGAGAAGAGAAGAGAAGAGAAGAGAAGAGAAGAGAAGAGAAGAGAAGAGAAGAGAAGAGAAGAGAAGAGCTCTGACTTCTTCTTCAACCACCGGGCTGGGAAAAGAGGCTTTCTAACGCATCTCGGGGTCCCTCTGACCAGCAGAAGTCCCGAGACGTTCCCATGCCTGCGTTAGGGAGCCACATCTGGGCCTCATTCTGCTCTGCAGAGCCCCACTCCCTGTGCCAGGCTGGGGCTGAGCTGGCAGCTGCTCTGAGTTATCTCCTGAGAGGCTGCGGTTGCCTGCGCTCTGTGGTCAGAGAAGGAGTGGTGCTCCAGGGTGGAGACCCTTTCTTCGTTAATGCAGGCACAAAGAAAACATTAATGAAATCCGTATTGGCAGGTATTTCAAAACAATAGAGATAGACTGGTTTTTCTGCTGTGCCTGGACAAATAGGTGCACAGCAAGTCCAGCTCCTCTTACGTCACCGTAACAAACAGGACCCAAGCACCTCTCCGAGTCCCCTGGAGATTGTTTGGAAGGGTTTCAGGCATCCACAGTCTGGAGAATTCTAAAGAATTTACAGTCAGCTAGAAGTCTAGCTGACCACAACAGTGAATTTTCCTCCGTGGCTCAAGAAAACAGCGAATTAACTACATTAAATGGATTTTACAGAGAGGGGAACAGCAAAGAGCAGGCCTGCAGACAAATTTTGGCTTTGAAGCCACCCATCCACTCTTCATTTTGTGTCATCCAGAGAGGAGGATGCTTGGTCTGCATGAGCCTTCTCTCCCTCCTGCAGGGAATCGCTGGACTTGTGTTTGGCTTTAAGCCTGAACAAGCCACAGAAGAGCTCCTGAGCAGGGAGGACTTTGTATCCAGGCAGGTGCCAGCACTTTCCTTCTTTATCAAACAAAGGGAAGGGTCAAATCAAAGCTGAGATTGCTTTGTGGAACCCATTTGTGATTTTTGAGTCCGATCCAAAGGTCACTGAAGGTTAATGGGAATCTCTGCTGATTTCTCTAGTATCCAGACCATGTTTCTAAAGAAAAAGCTGCTAAATACACAGCAGACCTCACTCTTTAAAGCCACTGACCATCTGCATGGTGGATCCCCAAGTCTTGTGCATGCCCAGTGTGAAGATGTGGTGGAAGCAACTGGGACATGTTCTTCTCTTGGGAATGGAAATTCACTTTTATTGAACTTTCAGAGACAGTAAGGGAAAAAAAAAGGCAATGGATGCCCTCAATATTCCTGAAGGTGAATAGTCTTATTTTTTAAAAAATTAATATGTGAATAATTATTCCTTTTTTTCTTTTTTGTCCTGGGGTCACCTCACCCCAAACTCAGTTTTGTGGAGAAGCTTGAGATCACAGTGAGGAAAGCTGCGGTGGAGGACGAGGGGGCAGCAGAAGCGCCTTATCTCACGTGGCTTGGGGGCAGTGCCAGCGCTGAAAACTGCCAGCACAGATAACAACAGCCCCAGTGAGACCAGGAGAGGCAGCCAGGCGTGCACAAGGCCACAGAGGCGCGCACCACAGGTTGCCAGGATGTGAGCTGGGTGCAAGGACAGGGCTCCTCTGCACCACTGTAGGTCTTTTAGCCGCTCTGGGACTTATTAGTGAATACTTGGCTACCACTTTGGAGATCAAAAATTTCATTATTTTTCATTAAATTTTCCAAAAAATTTCATTTTTTTCCATTATAGCAATATTATCCTTGATGCGTACCCTCATGTACGCATCAAGGATAATATTGCTATAATGGAAAAAAAAGCCCTCTCAAATTTGTACTGAATAATCCAAAGCTGTTGGGTAAAACAGTGTCAAAATACATTTAGAACTATAGAATCACAGAATCATATGGATTGGAAGGGATCTTAAAGCCCATCTTGTTCCAGCCCCCTGCCATGTTCATCTGGGCATAAACTCCATGGACAAACCTCCTGGAGGAAAGAAAAGCTGCAGGAGGTGATAGGAAAACAGTGGTGTGTCCTACAGGAGCTCTCCCGAGAGCTTTCTTAGCAAAGTGATTCTGCTTTAAAAGTCAGCAGGGTGAAAGTTTTTATCATAGAGGGTCAGAGAAAACACTTCACTTTGTTTTTGTTAATTCCTCAGTGATAACAGTCTGAAAAACACAGGTTTTCTGTGGAGGAACCCTTTTTTGGTACACTGCAAAATTTATACCAAACCTTTGGCACAGCTGCCTCAAGGTTTTACACCACATAAAAATGATGGAATAGGAAAAATAACCCCAAGGAAACCTGAACTCTAAAAGGCACAGGGATTTTCTTAATCAGTAATACAAAAGAAAAGGTGTAACTTTTTTTGCTATTAATAACCAGAGCCTTATCCTGCTTGCCATACCCAGCTCAGACAAAACTTCCTGATCTTTAGCACTTTGAAGAAACCTATTCTGTCAGAGATACCTGTTTTTTATAATCATCAAGGTACTTACAGCCAAGGTATTTATTAATCAATGTGATCAAGCTCAAAAGCAGTAAATGCTCAGATATGCTGTCTGCTTCAGAGAACTTGTTAATGACTCACAAGGCCGGGTTGGACACGGCTTGGAGCAACATGAGCTAGTGGAAAATGTCCTTGCTCATGGCAGGGGGTGGAACTGGATGAGCTTTTAGACCCCTTCCAGCCCAAACCATTCCAGAATTGTGCAGATTGCACCTTCCATTTTACACCAAGGTCACCAAAAGGCAGAAAGGGCCATTGAGGGAGATGGCTTGAAGGCACATAAAATTTTGGTCCTGAGAGAAGCCCTGCTCCCATTTCCTGGAATAGGGGAAAGCACATCTATTCATGCTTTTGCTTGGTGCACTTCTTCACCAACACAAGTGGCTGCGCTAAAGCATCTCAGAAGCCAACAATGCCAGCCCTGGGTCCTGGAGAAGCACCACCACCTCTGGAGCACAGAGCCCACCTGGGAGGTGCTGTGGGCAGTGCATGGGCACACAGCTGTGTGTGGCAAAAATCAATACTCTCATTCCACTTGGAAATTCAAACCACAGCTCAGTGTGCAGCGGGTTTTGCCATGCTCAGGGGATTTTGGTGTCCAGAAGGCTCAAACTGAGGCCTGTGGGACTGCCTGTTACCCTTTGCCTCTCCTGTGATAGCGGCTGCGGAGGCGATGTTTGGTCACTTACGCAGGTTTCTTCAAGGTGTTGACGAGCTGCACGTCACATGTTAGAAAAGCTGGGTGTTTGTTTTCCACACCAGCACGTCATTCATTTTGTGCTAAGGGCAGCAGCAGGGCTGCTCTGTGTGTGAGCACGTTAACTGAGGCTGGGACGGTCCCCACGTGGCCCTGGGGAGCTGCAGCCACATCCACACCTTCCAGCTCAGGGTGGCTGTTAGAATAATAGCTAACCAGGGCTAGAAAAATACTGAACCCAGCTAATCTGAGTTTTCTGCACCTGCAAAGCAGTCCTCGGGCATGGCTTTAGTACGATAACAAGCAGTGAGAGAGACGAGACGTGAGAAAAAGAAATGTAAGTTCTAAAAGAATGAGGAAGAGCTGATGTTGTAGTATAACCAATGGACTGTTTGGCTTGCAGAATATTAATGAGCTTATTGCTGTTGTAAATAAATGTCTGGTGCTCTATCAATAAACGGAGCTGATCTCTCATATTGAGTGCCCGAGTTTCCCTGCGCCGTGACAGGTGGCCACATCCAAAGCACCACCAAAATTTTATGTGACCCCCACCAGCCACACTGGGATGTGCTCCCCCGTGGGCTCCAACACAGCCCTGCCAAGGCCCCTGCAGCGAGGCAGCTGAGGGCAAGTCAATTTGTGTAGACACAGGGTATGTGTGCTGCAGATACAACCATGCCAGCTCCTGGGAAAGTCTTCCAGTATCCTTTCTTTTTTAACTTTTATTTGTGGTGGAAAGGTTGAGTTGGTGAAACACAACAGTGTTTAATGGGATCCTTTTCATTTTAATGTGTACAAGCTTTGCCACAAGAGGAAAGCAAACAAAAAGCAACTGGTGATAAGGAGCTTTCATGGATATTTATCAAAGTGATTTGTTTAGGTGGAGGCGTTCCTTTATTTGTTTTCTAGAATCACGTTCTTGACCTTTATCAGCATGAGGGATTATTTTTTAATTCAAAACACCTCATTCATGCTTAGTTCTGAGATATATGTTCCATCACAGCCCTTGCCGTTGTGGTCTGTGAATCAGCTACCAACCAGGCAAATGGTGCTTCCACTTCCTGAGTGGGCATAAATAACCAAGTGGAAATTGGACATTTCGAGTCTGAGTGCTCAGTTTGAAGTGCATTTGTTGCCTGTTAATTCGTGTGAGCTGTGCATTTGATGTGCATTTAATGCACAGCTCCACAGCTGCACCAGCACACACAGCTGGGCTCTGCAAAGTCCCTGGGGAACACAATGGCCTGATCTGGGAGCAGAAAACAAATAAATCTGCTTTAGGTGCTTTGTGTCTGCTCCAGGGCCTGGTTCTCAAATGGTGAGGGACAATCAGGGCTGCTCTGCACGCCTGACCACATCCAGGAGCTCTGGCACTCAGAAGCCATCAGGGAGGTAATTTCTTATTGAGCAGTGGGGTTTCTTTATGTCTGGGCAAAACTTTTGATCTATAGTGGTAGGAGATTTTACCACCACCCTGCAGCTGGGATCATTCATCACAGAAAGCAGCACAGTGTCACTCTGTGCAATAATCTGTGGAGTATCCTGTACCCTGAGCATTCCCAAGCGCAGCTAGTTCTGTATCTCATAAAGGATGCTCCTGACTGGGAGAAGAAACATGAGGACTACAGAGCTATGGGGCTGCTCATGTTGGAGGGATGACCACAACTTAATCTGGAGAAAAGACAGCCAAAAAGGCTTGATAGATGCCTATGAAATCATGTCAGACATGGGGAAAGTGGATAGGGATGGCCAGTAGTCAACAACTTGTTTCATCCACTACAAGAAGCCCAGGGCATAAAATGAGGCTAAATTTGGCAGTTCCAATCATCAGAAGCTGGTTTTCTCTTTTTTCCCCACAAGCTGTATTTAAGAGTGGAGTTTATTGCCATAGGATGCTGTAATCTGCTAAAAGTGTGCCTGGGTCTTAAAAAATCACTGGTTGTGTTCATGGAAGAAAAAAAAATCCATCGAGGGTTACTAAAAGCAAGACATCATGTCTAGGTCAGAAAGTCCATAAGCAGTAAATCATTAGTAGCTAAAACAATATTCTGGGAACATATCTCTAATTGCTGGTGTGCTTTCACAAAGTATCTGATTTCCTCTGTTCCTGGGAACAGGCTGCTGAAACAGGTGAAAATTTGGGAACTGGCCCAGCTTCTCTGGTGGTTTTGCTGCTTGGCTTTTTGGTTTTTTTTTTTTTTTTCCCACGCCACAAAAGCCTTAATTCTGTTGGTTCCGTGAGTCCTGTCAGCTCACCTAACCCCAGAGCAAACTGTGCAGGGTAGGGCATGAAAACAGGCTGTGCCCTTCCTCCCCTGCCTCCCAGCCCTGCCAGCTGCTCCAAGGAACGGCAAAGCCAGGTGATTTAATCTCACAGGAATTTGCTGGGAATATTGAGAGAGCAGCTCTGTTGGGCAAGGCTGATGACACTTGTGGGTGCTGGTGGTGCTGTCCTGGTGTGGGAGATCCTCTGTGCTTGGGACCAAGCCCTTCGGCAGGGAGGTGGCCCCACTCAGGAAAGCCCTGACAGTCAGGGTGCTGCAGGTCACCAAGGAAAGACCTGGGGGAATACGGCTGCAGTCTTCAAAATCAGCTGGCTGCCTTTATTTCTGGGAATCCACAAGGCACGTCCTGAAATTGTATTAAATCTGCTTCTTCTGAGCGTTTTCAAAATAAACAGAGGCAGAAGTTTCCGCCATGAAACTCCGCAGCATATTATTTGTGAATTTAAATACTTCTAAAAAGGCATTACTGGGGATAGATTTCCCAGTTGTTTTCTTCAGTGGACTAAGCATGGCATTAAATTACAGGGAAGCTCAACTATTATCTCATACTTTTCTTTTTTTTTTTATTATAGACTTTTTATCCACATGAATGATAAAGAAACTACAACAGAGTTAAATACCTTTTTTGATAACAGTGATTATATTCTTAATTACACTCAATATTAAATTGTAAAATATTTCCAGAGGAGTACAATCGTAATTCATACAGCAGGCAAAATACCAGAGGGGGAAGGGACGAGGGAGAGGGGTGTGAGAATCTCCAGACTGCTTTTAAGAAAGCACTGTGTATGGCTAACGCTGCTCTATCCGTCCATCCGTCTGTCCACCCGTCCATCCAAACGTGGTTCTGGCCCATCTGGTGAGACGTTCATTCCCTTCCATAAAACAATCACTATTCCAAAGCAAAAGGTGAGCTGGCAGATGTTGTCAGTGCCTGTGGCATTGAAAGGACCAGCAGTTCCTTTCACAGCTTATCTGCACGATTCAAAAGCATTTTTTTTTTTTCTATCAAGCTCAATAGTCCTTCTAAAAACACAAAGACTTAAACTTTGGTACCACCAAAAAAAAAAAAAAAAAAAAATATCAAGGACAGGCATTTTTTTTGTTGTTTTGTGTTTACTAATAAATGGCTGCTACATTCTATTTGACATGGTTGTCCATGATACTATGAGGTCACTTGTCCTTAGGTTCAGAGGAACCTGATTTTTTTTTTTTTAGATCCCCAAACACTTCCATTTCACAGTCTATATACAAGTCAGGTTTCTGACTGGGTTATAACTTATAAGGTAACAGCTGCAAAAGCTCCTGTGCTTCTGGGAGTGGGAAAAAAAAAGAGAGGGAGAAAAAGAGAGAGAGAGAAAGTGTAATCAACATTAAGCCAAAGTTTGAGGCAGTGACAGAATTATGATATTTATTTACAACCCTTGGGAAAGGGACACACACGTAGGTCACCTGCTCTAGCAGCATCCCCTGAGACTTTGACACTTTGATCATGGTTATCTGGTTACTCTGTGCTTACTCCCACTGCTTTTATTTTTAAGAATCTGCTTCTTCTACAGCCCAGGCGAACCTCCCTCATCTCTCCTACCAAGCCCTTCTCAGATGTCCCAGACTCTCTTGAACGCCTCTATTTTGTGCATTACTGAGATCTCTGTGTATGAGTAGCTCTTCTTTTTCTAGTCCCCCTACTTCTCCTCAGGGATTTTTTTTAGTGAATCCACAAGCCAGATTTTGTGGCATAACCCAGGGAGTATCTGTGGCGTCACGTGGAGATGCTGGCAATAAAGATGAAGTGCAAACTTTAACTGACTGCAGCGATATCAAACGCAGCCAGATCTGCTGTGGGGAGGAGCAGAGGGGCTCAGGGCAGCAACTGAGGGGTTGCTCTGCCAAACAGAGAGTCTGAAGCCCCCGGGAACGCGGCGGGAGCAGGGATGTGCAAACACGTTTCCTCCTGAGGAGACTTTCCCTTCTTGGCACATCAAGGACACGAAACTGAACAGCACAGCCCTGGTACTCCACCTGGCTGGCTCAGCTTAGCACTTAAGCAACAGCAAATCTTCCAAAAGCGCCGGGGCTGCATGGAGACATCCCCGTGGTCCATGGGGATGCGGGCAGGGGCAGCGCGAGGAGCGCATCCATCCCTCCCGGCCTCGCCAAAGGGAATGCTCGCTGCCGGGACCCCAGCACCGCCCCTGCAGGGACTGGGAGCTGCTGGGAGCCCGGTGGTGGGAGCAAACTGCTCCTCTCCCCCGATGCTGCCATCCCCAGGCAGGTTTTTATCGGGCATCCAGCGCTGCAGACGCGGCACTGGGGCAGGACCTGCTGCTCCTGACCTGCTGCTCTATTCGGGGTGTTGATGCCGCTGAGTTTGTTTTAAATCAGCACTCAGATTGCTGTGGGCTCGACTGAAAACGCTGGCAGTCAGTAAGGAAGTGTGCACAAAGCCAAAAGAGACCAGCTCGGTGCTCAGAATAATCTCCCTATCTCAGCGGGCAGAGCTCCAGGCCACGGGTCGTGGTTATCTGGTTACTCTGTGCTTACTCTTACTGCTTTTGTTTTTAAGAATCTGCTTCTTCTACAGCTCAGGCAAACCTCCCCCATCTCTCCTATCAAGCCCTTCTTAGATACCCTCTTGAATACCTCTATTTTGTGCAATACTGAGATCTCTGTGTACGAGTAGCTCTTCTTTTTCTAATCCCTCTACTTCTCCTCGGGGATTTTGTTAGTGAATTCACAAGCCAGATTTTGTGGCATAACACAGCAGCAGGGCTACCAGCTTTTGGCATCTGTCTCCAATCCCTAATCTTCTTGTTTTACCAGGAAAAAACCCAAGAGAATGTCATTTAAATGTCAAAACTTCAGCACCCAAAAGTGGAATCTCCCAGGCCACTGATGATGGAGGTGGTGTTTCTACTAAATGAATCCTTCTAATAGACAGTCCTGAAAAATGTAGTGTTTGGTTTAGGAAGGCCCTGCACGTGAGCAGCAGGAGAATTACCTTCTGTAGGACGCTGAACTTCAGAACCACAGTCAGGGGGTTCTGTGAGTCTCTCAAAATATGCTGATGTACTGCTTTTTCCTGCAGCTAAAGGAGTTCCATTAAGGGCAGAAAAACTCCTCCCTACCTGGAGTGTGAACATTTTTCTGCACTCTGAATGCCAAAGTATTTCCCACCTTGCACTGAAGGTACATTGACCTTGATGACACCTTTCAGTGTCAGGAGAAGCACAAGCTCAGGCAGTTAGAGCCATGGAATGGTTTGGGTTGAAAAAAACCTTAAAGATCCCCTCATCCTACCCCTGCCATGGGCAGGGACACCTTCCACCAGGGTGCTCCAGGCCCATCCATCCTGGCCTTGGGCACTGCCAGGGATCCAGGGACAGCCACAGCTGCTCTGGGCACCCTGGGCCAGGGCCTGCCCACCCTCCCAGGGAAGGATTTCTCCCTAATATTTAATTTAAAGCTACTTTAATATTTAATTTAAAGCCACTCCCAGTTTGAAGCCTTTGTCCTGTCACTTCAGGACCCATGGGTCAGCTCCCAGCACTACATCCCACCCCAGTGAAGCCTCGTAATTCGTGCCACATGTGATTTATCAGCTTTAGACTGTGGCACAGCACCTGCACAGAGAGGGCTTTGGGACCAGCACCAGCCTCTTCAAACTATAGAATGATCCTCTTAGTTCCTGCAATGGCTGCAGAGGAACACAGGCAGCCAGGTCAAGTGGAATGAAGTCTCTTTCTCACAAGCTCACCTTTAGCTTTTGCTGAGGTGTGCACCGAGCTTTTCTTTCCTGATCAAGCTTGCTGCATAGGGAATCTGGAATGACACAGAAACAGAGACACTGCTCAAGACAAAGTTTGGCTAAGGAAACACCCGAGCTGGAAATCCCTGTAACTGAAAGGTTTTGTCTTCCTTCCTGAAAACAGGGAGGAATTGTAGGAAACAACACCTTAAACACAGAGGTTCAACTTTTTATGAAACGTCAGGGAGGTTGAAGCAGAAATAAAATTTAAAATGGCCAGAATTAAAACAACAGTTAGAATCTTAAAATTCAGTGTAAAAGATGCATTCTGGTGCTTTGTTTATATCAGAGGCTGACAAAGGATAAAGCCACCTGTGAGATCATAAAAAGTCAGCTGTCTGTGACAGATCAGGCAATGCACACTGATCCCTGCACAGCCACAATACAGCAGGTTGGGAGCGTGAGACTTCGTGTATTTATATCCCCCTAATTAGGAAGTTCATAATAGTTATCTCCAACTTGCACCAATCTGAAGGGAAGCCACTGAAGTGGAACAAATAATTAAAGAAAAACAGAGAACATGGGCATATTAGGGAACACAGTTATATTTAGAAACAAAGTGGGATGATGTGCTCGTTGGCCAGTGGGAATACATTACAGGGCTGCTCTTCTTCAGTGCTGGGTCTTTAGAATGCAACAAAACTAAATTGCTCTGAGATTTCCCCATAGCTGGGAATCCAAGTGGCTACAAATTCTTTGATGATGACTTTTGGAGGGACTGCTGGAGGAATTCAGGCTGGGAGATCAAAAAATCCCGTGTCCCTGCACTCCTAGGTGCTGCTGCACACTGAACTGACCTGCTTCTGCTGCCAGGCACTCCAGAATAATAATAACTCACAAATAATGTCAAATATGTCACTGCAAGCTGACAATTCTGTCACCTGAAGTCAGGATCAAGGCCTTAACATGCACAAACAGCAAAAGGAACAGATGGGCAGAGTTCAAGCAACCTGCCCCACACACCTAGACTCAGTGAATTTACATCCGTATCCACTGACCCCACACGTTCCTGTACATCCCTGTTTCGATTTTAAATACATTATGCCCATAATTATTTTAAATACACTATGCCCATCCATTATGAGGATGTTTGTGTAAATCGTGCCCAGCCATTGTACCTCTGGGCTGGGGTAAAGCATCGTGCCTGCAAAGACATCGAGAGACTTATCCATCACTGCCTACCTTAATCAGGAAAAAGAGGAGGGAAGGGTCAGGATGAGAGGAGAGAGAGGGGCTTTTGAAGCTCGAGAGATAACCCTTTCATGTCTTGGGAAAGGAGGTCAACCTGGCTGAAAGCAGCAGCAGCAGGAAGGAGCAGTGCCTGTGGCTGCAGGAAAGCAGAAGCCTTCCACGGGGCCGTGCTGCTTCCCCCCTGCACTGCCCTGGGAAAGGGGAAACGTGTGTGCACAAACCACTGATGACCAGAACAGACCAAGATTCCGGGTGTTTTGTCTGACTACTCTCATAACCCCTTCCCCTGACAGAAGATAATAGGAATCAGGAAGCTTGTGGCCAGATTTCCCCCGCCCCAAGAAACAGAGCTGTCCCCTCCACCATGTCCCCAGACACAGCTGCCTTCAGGACACGGAGCTTGCAAAGGCTGCAAAACTCCTTCCCAAGCTGCAGCAGAGATGGGGGTGCAGAGAAGCTGCTTCCCTGATCATCCCTTTGGCCGTGGTTTGGGTGCAAAAGGGAGCCACAAACAAAGCGCACAAAAAGAATCAGCACATGGCAGCTGGGACCTGTGGTGCCTCGCCAGCTGATTCCTGCCTCTCTCCCACTCAGGAAGGCCAACTTGGGTTTGCATGGCCACAAATTATGTAGGACATCTCCCAAGCTGTACTGACCTAGATAATACAACGGGGTACGTTCTGTCAGAAATTAACTGTTCTTAATCCACCTCTCCGCTATATTTGGCATCTTTCTAACGTGTGTTGTTTTACCTGATCTCCTGGCAATTGATGGCAGTGGGAGAGGTGGGTGTTCAACAGGGAAATGACTGCTTTCTCCATGAGTTAAATCACCTACAATGTCATCTTCTATTTCTGTCGTTGTCAGAGCATTCAGTAACTCGGATGCTGTGGTGGAATAGGATTTAGGGCTCTTCCTGGCAAAAAGGTGGCCCTTTATCAAAGGGTGTACAGAAATAATAAAAAGTGAAGGCAGTTGGGTTTTTAGCAGTAAAAAAACCAGGTTTTTGACCAGGTCCACATCAGTAGGAAACACAATGAGAGCAGATCTGAAGAGAAACTCCACGAGAAATGCAATATGGACACTACGGACGAATTTATGTATATCTGTAATATGGACAATATTCCTACAGGCTGACTCCAGTCTACTCCTGGTACCCATTAGGAACTGGAGCACAGTCCCCTGTGCATTCCTGGAGCACATTCCCATTTATTCCACCTCAAGGAGCCCATCAGCAAGCCTGGAGCCTGCCCCATGACTCGAACCAAAGCACAGGCAGTGGATAGGACTGGGGAGTCGTTTCTGAAGTTCCTGTCTGATCCCTGTTTACACACTCAGATATCAAAGAAGCTTCAGCACACCATCCTCTTTCAGAGGCTTCACCTCTGCATCCCATCTCTGCTGAGGTACACGGTTTTACATCACCCTGCCTTCTGTTGCCTAGAAAAAATATTTTGCACTCATGCAGCAGCTGAGGCTGGCTTGTGATTCCCTGCACACCCATACCCATTTTTGATCAGAATTTCTGCAGATTCTAAAGGAAATGAAGCTTTCTGCTTAAATTTCTACAAGGCATCCTTTTCTTTAACATTTGAATTTAAAGAGGCACAGCTCCATCCTATCCACCCAAGGCATATCCAGATGTGTCGTCAGGATACAAGTTTTGCTCACCTGTCTTTGAAAAAAAAGCTAACAAAAAAAAAAAAAAAAACCAACCAAAAAAACCTGGCAGCAAGAAATAAAATTCTGGTGAAAACAGCTCACTTTCCTGTACACAATCAGGGATGAGCCTTTTGAGGACACAGGACACAGCGCTCCAGAAATGTTCTTTTACCTGTCATTATCTGTGTGCCTGTGAGCAGGCACTTCAGCACAAGATGCCACTCAAGAAATCCGAGAGCCATTCTGCTGAACAACTGTTTGCATTCTCTCCAAGGTCAATCATCTGAGCTGCACCACTTGAGGCCAAGCACAGAAATCACAAATGGCACTGAAGCACTGCCATTTCCCATTTGCTGTTTTTGAGAACCCAGATCTCCCCACGCAGAAATGAGGGTGCTTCTTGTTCGGATAATGAATACATGAGTTGTACAAAAGCTTTCCATAAGCAGTGTAAACTAGGAATTGGAACTACTGGTGCTCTTCTGAATTACAGTGCAACCCAGAGGGACAGGCTCTCATGCCTCTGAAGATTTACCAACATTAACCACATGGTGGATTTTTTTCCCCCCTTCTTTTAAACATTTCTTGTCAATCTCTAAGGATCAGGGTGAAAGATGATGCAGAGATGGAAATCAGTTTTGCGGAGAGATAGTTCCTGATTTATTTTATTGCCTGACTCTGAAGAACAGAGTTGATTTAAAGGAGCACTGAGAGCAGAAAGCCATAAAACACAGAGCAGTTCCAGATGGATCCAGTTCTGAGCTCTGAACATTATTATCAGCCCGAAGTGAGGCTGGTAAGGAAGAATTCAGTTCATGGGAGCATAGCCTAATTAAAATATCCCAAACAAAACCAAACCATCATTTTTCACCTGATCTGGGAAGACAAAGGCCTGCCCGAGTTTCTCACATTTCTAACACACCCCAAAAACCTGTCACCTTTTACCCCAATGTAAAATCAGTGGGATTGATCATCAGCCGAGATCTAAACCACCACGGGTGATGAACACCACCTGAGCTTTTCCTGATGGATCTGTCACCACGGAGCACCCACAAACTGCTTGTAAGGCACCCCTGAGGGAAAACTGAGAAAAGCTCCTCAGTTTGCAGGAGGCTTAAATTGCCTGCTTGGCACTCTACTTTCCCGTGGCCATGTTTGAGAGAGGCTCGTGAAAACACTAAAGGATGAAAATCATAATGCTGGCCATGCTGCTTCTGATCTTTTTCTCTCACCAGGCAGCTAGGGAGAAAGTTCATGGTTTTAAAGTCTGTTCCACTAACACAGTTGCTCAGAAGACAACATCAGACAGATGCAGAGTCTCGGGCAGGAGGTGACTTGGTACCTGGTTACGGTGCTGGGCTGTCCCAGCAGATGAGTTCTGGTCTCATTGGACAGAAACTAAAAACTCTAAAGGCAGGTGAGCTCTTCTAAGGCTGTACCATGTGTATGATGTCAGAATTTCCCCCGTCCTGCTGGGCAGCAGTTCCTCCTCTCTGGTCCTTTCTCTACAACTCATTAACAAAAGCCAGATGACCCTCAGAATCTCAGAATCTTTTAGGTTCAAAAAGATCTCTAAGATAATTGAGTCCAACCATGCCACCAATGCCCAGCTCACCACTAACCCATGTCCCCAAGTGCCACATCCACACAGCCTTTAAACCCCTCCAGGGATGGGGACACCACCTCTGCCCTCAACAGCTGATCTCAGTGCTTGACACTGAAGAATTTTTTCCTAATACCCAGTTTAAACTTTCCTTGGCATAACCGGATCCATAGGCAAAATCCATATTTTATATATGATCCCCTCATACGCAGCCTGTACTCGGCCAATTTGGGAGGCAGCACTTTGCAAGAGGAGGAACAGAAAAAAAGCTATCGGGGGTTTAAGATCCATTTTCTTGTTAAATATCATGATTGGTCGTTTCCTAGAATTTGGCCAAGATCCTGGCACAAACAGGTTCCAAAACTTCCTGGTAGCTGCTTCAGACACTCTGAAAACTGAAACACAGGAAATTCCACCTGGACATCTGGAAGAAATTCCTTACTGGAACAGTCTGCATGGAGGGGCTGTGGAGCCTTCCTCACTGGAGGTGTTCAAAACCTGCCTGGATTACTGTTCTGGGCAATGCGCTCTGTGGGACTCCACTCCAGCAGGGAGCTTGCACTCGGGGACCTCCAGTGGCCACTCGCAGCCTTACTCATTCTGTGTTTCCCATCAAAACTAATGCCCACACACCAGCCTGCTGCTCCAGCGGCCCTCTGAGCCAGGCTGCCTGCAAAGAACCCAACACCCGCCGGTGAAGATGTAAAAGAACAGGGCCCACCCCGTTTACCCAGCGATCTGAGCCTTACTCCTGGCTTTCAGGAAGCCGTGGAATATTGTTATTTTTGAATTCTGGCTCGGGCAGAGCAGCAGGAGCAGCGGGGGCCCCGCGGATCCAGCCCTGCTTTAATTTAAGCCCGGCTCACTTTGAGCGCGGAGTTTGCGCTGCAGTGGCGGCCGGCGGCCGGCAGAGGGCACCCGCGGGCCGCGCTGCGACGGACCGCTCCCAAAACGGGGAAGAATCTCCCCAAAAAAAAAACGGGACAAAAAGCGTCACGGCCAGCGCAGGGCACGAGCTTCAAGGCAGTCTGCAGCGGGTGTGTGCGCTGGGAAGTTTTCAAATGCAATCAGGATTGGCTGATTTTTTTCGTGATCGCATTTACCTTGTATTACGGATATTTCCGAAACAGCGAAAACGCTGGGTTAATTTATTTTAAAGTATGATTACTCAGTTCAGGGTGAGTGAAAAGATCGTTCTGGGAAAACCTCTCTCTGGTACCCACAGTTACAGGGGATAAGGGGGTGACAGAATCATTTAGGTTGGAAAAGCCCTCCAAGATATTAAAATCCAACCATTTCCCCTGCACTGCCCAGCCCACACTAATCCGTGTCCCCAAGTGCCACATCCATACTGCTGTTAAACCTTTCCAGGGATATTCAGGAGGGACTAATTTAAGTTGTATATCTTCAGCAGTGAGAAGAGCCAAAAACCCTTGACTCTAGGCATCTGTATTTTTTGTAAAATAATTTTTAAAAGCAATTAAGTCCCGTTCTGTGGCTAGTTACATCAATAAATTTTGAGCTTAGTATTACAAAAACATACACCTATGAAGGTCTAAGGAAACTATTTTTTCAGTATGTATGAAACACTTCTGCTCTTCTATTTGTACTTCTATCTTAACAAGAAAATTAGTTTAAAGCCCTGTCAAAGTAGTAGTGCAGCATCTCAAGTACAAAAAAAACCCTAAAAGTGCCAGTTACAAACAAAACAACAACAGCAATTAAACAAAAAATCAAAAGCAGACATGCTTTTTGTGTATTCTGCACCAATTCATCCATGCAATAACCCTGGAAGGCCAAAGTAGTTCTATCATTACCACATTCAGTTCATTAATCTTAATTCTAGATATAAACATACAAGATATATTCCCATAAATTAATTAAAGCCACTGCTGGGATTATCATCTCAAAAGTGCTGACTCCATTTCAGTTATCAGCCAAGACAACTTGGAAGATTTCTGCACCCATTTTGGCAAACACACTCATTATTTGCAGGAGTCTCTCAGTTTTTCATACAAACATCTTTTTATCAGTCTCACTGATCACAACCTGCCCCACAGATATAAGCATGAAGATTTACTGGTGATTCAACAACATTTTCATTAGTAATATTTAAATTAAGGCATCTGTAGTGAGGGAAGAGGTCCTGAGCTGTTGGTGCAGCACATTACATGCTGAAGATATTCTCTGTAAGTACATTCAGACAGCTCTGTTAAATGATTAAGTGATTCTTAGTCTGTCCATAGCATAAGTCAGTAAGTGAAAAGGATGTGAATTACTTGATCATATTTATTTTCCTGCCCAAGAAAATCAGGAAAACCACCACAGCTGGCTTGCTGGAGGTCTGGGATATCCAATTCCAGAAACAAATTCACCACAGAGCCACAAGGTGAGTGGCAGGGTGATCCATTCTCTCCCTGGGAGGCAGAGTTAGCCAGCTCCAAGTCCAGCTGACACAAGAGACAAGGACTGGGGTGGGCCCATAAACTTTGTGCTTAGAAGTTTTTTGCAGCAGGAAATACAGCTGGTCACCTTCCTCAAGTCCAAAGCAGCGGAGGGAGTGCTTTTCAGGATGGCATCCTGATTAGAATTTTCTGTGACAAACAAAATTCACGGCTCAAGTCAAACTTCCTGCCTGTCACCAGGACACAAAGGGGGACACAGTAACCACTGGGCACACTAAAGGAAAAGAGTGCAGACCAGCTGCAAAAAAACCACCCAGAGATATTCTGGACCTGGGTGTTCTCCACAAACGCCCTCTTTCAAACACCCTCCATGTCTCATTGAAATCTCTGCAGTCAGCAGGAATGGGGCGCGTGGATGCTCGGCAGCTCTAAAAATAAGGCTGGTCCTAAACGCCTCTAAACATCGGAGTACAAGTCTGACAATCCTGGCCTTCAAATTTACTTTTATGTCCTAACCCATCAATTAGAAAATGACAGTACCAGAAGGCTGGGCAATGCCTTCTCTGCCCCGTGACAAGCAGGAGGAAAATTTCAATGGGGGAGCACGGGGCTGATTCAGAGAAATGGGGATATTTCCAAGATTGCCTCAAAAACAAAACCCCGTTGAGCAATGTCAGATTGATCACAGAGAAAGCACCAGCACAGCAAGCATTAGCTGACAGCCTCACCATGCCCTGCTCTCGAAACCACACTAAGCATTCATTTATTTGAGTGTGGAACAGCTTCCCATGCTCCAGCCCCTTTGCTTGCACTGGATTAAGGACGTCAACTTTTCAAAACAACACAGCTGGATGTGATGATCCAGAGCTGCACTAGCACACAGGCAAAATCCCTCTTGGTTTTAAAATAACAAGCAAGAGACCCAACAGTAACGTGTGCCTGCACTGAACTGTGTTTTGGCAACTTGATCCTTTACTGCTGAGTTAAGCACTTATTCTAGTGCCTGAAATGAGAAAAAGACACATCCTAAGGTTTATTTTCTGTTGGGAAGCAGGGATTGAGCAGATTCCCTAGGCAGAAACATTTAACGGCTCAAAGTTTACTGATTGACTCCTCCTCTCTGTAGAAGCACCTCTCCCTGTCGAGCAGACACATTTTGTTTAGTTGAAACATGAAGACACATCTGGTTACTATATGAAAGTAAATCTCCAGGTAATTAGGCTCCAAACCAGCTGAGAACTGCGTGTTTACCTCTTGCTAAATCTAAGGCAATAGGAGCTCGGTAATGGTGCATCTGCATGGCCCACAAAGGAAAAATTTGAGGTGTAAGCTTAAAAAACACAAAGCAGCAGCTGAAGACATTTTTATCAGAGAAAGTAAACTTACGATTTGTAGCTGCTGCACCATTTCTTCTCTGTACGCCAGCTCCCGCTTCATCTGATCTTGAAAATTGTCTGTATGAGAGGGAAAAAGTGTAGGTGCCATAATTGAAACAGAGACCACAGGCAGTATTGACACCAATCAAGCTAAATCAAGCCCAGTCACTACTGAGGCATCACAAAGCACTGCAGAAGTCCTTCACTCAATTAAAACACACGCCTAATAAATCTGTGTCTAATATGAGACACCACTGACACCAGAAAAAATGTTGAAAAGTTAGATTTCACTACCTCCCCCCGCAGAAAATGTAGGATGCTAACTCCGTGTTGCTAGCATTAATTCCCAGCTATTTTCCTGCACGGGCAAGGCTCTGCAGTCATTAGTCAAACTTTTTCAGGCCCTGAAGAGGAGAGCAGGAACTGCTCTTCTTTGCTTTGGCATAAATCTGTTGACACCAGCAGCGATGTCCAGCGTGTGAGAGGAGAAAGCGTTCAAGGATGCAGGGTTTGATTTGTGGTTTGTAGCATCGTGCTGACGGCTTTGAACAAAACTGAAGCTCCATTAAAGGTGACGTGGAATTTGGAAGGGAGAAAGTCTTTTAAAGAGAGATCCTGGGCAGCTGGGTTACAGCACAGGCCATCCTTCCTGCTCCAGTAGATCCTCCTCCCCTGATTTTCCTCCTAAACAACCATTTCGGACAAAACCTCATTTGTAAGAAGCCTAACTGATGCTCTGTGCTCCTTAACACTCCTGTTGATGTGTGGGAAAAAGAGGAATATAAACAAAACTATTGACAAGAAACAGGGAACTCCAAGAGCTGCCTGATGGAGGTCAGGGTGCAAGGATGAGCTGGGAAATGGAAGAGGAGAGAAAACCCATCCCAGCCACTATAATTTTGATTCAAGTAAGGAGCCTGTCCTGGAAGAAAAAACAAGGGGGCAGATCTCTGTCCCCCTCTCAAAAAAAGAACTTTGTGCCCTCGAAATGATGAACTGAAGTTGTTGTTTAAAAGAAAAGGAGGCAGGGAAAGAGCAATGAAACAGGGAAAGAGTGAGAAATTTTGGCAAGCTGAAGCCCTCAGGAGTCCAGCACAACCACACTGAAAAGGACATGCTGGCATTATCTCCATGAAGTTCTTCAGATTTCCAGTAAATTCCCACAGAACTCTTAAGCCTATTCCCTCTACTCTGACTCGATCAGAAAAATAAGCCAACAAAAATAAATCCCTCCTTCCCTACCCCCACAAAATATGAAAAGGTAACTGCCTCCTGTCCCGGTCACTAAAGGCTCATAATTGCAACTGAGGTCCTCCAGCTCCACTCTGAGTAGGCTTTAAGGAGAAATTTTCCTTTTCCCCTCAATGCTTTCCTCCCAGCTGCCTCTTCATGGGCTCATCACCTCTCCAAACAAACAGCTCAGGGATCTTGCTCAGCCCTGCACAGCAAATGCCCAAGCTCGCAGTGGAAATGGGGCGTTAATGGTAGGGACAGCTTTTTTTTCCGGCGGCATTTATCCGAGTCCAAACGCTCACAGACAAAGCCATAAGCAGTACCCAAGAGAAAAGATATGAATATTTAAATAGCTTTCTTAACACAAAATTAAATACTTTAAGTACCCAGACTGCGTCTCCACCGTTTTATTGCCGCATTGTTTAAAATGCAGACGGACAGAACGCGGAGCAGCCGACACGGAGGGCACAAACCAGAGCAGGGCTCCAGGAGAGCACGCTGTCACCATGCAGAGATGCTTGCATCTTTATCAGGACAGCAAATACTTTGACTTTCTACATGTGATTTGACTTTTTAAAATTTTTTTTAAAAAAATTTATTCGAATGATTTCTGCATTGACACACCTTAAAGGCAAAAGCAAATTTCACCTGCAGCTTTCAAGCACAACAGCAATGTGAAAAATACAACGTCTTGCTGTTTTATAAATTATCACAGTCCATGTTTCAAGAGGCCACAGAGAAGACTGCAGCATAGCACAGCTTAGAGAGTTTGCAAATAAGCTCAGCTCTCATTTAACAGTGATTTAAACTAGAGGAGAACTCTGAAACCAAGCACCATTTACTGCACAGTCCTGTTGTGAGCAGTGGCTTGATGCTGTGAAGGTAGAGCACCCCAAATGTGCTGAGTTCCAGGTGCAAGACCCAAAAGAGGCGACTCTAGAGCTCACTGCAGGCAACCCGACATTTTCCAGAGAGAATAGTACTGCCTTCCACATCTCTCATGTTGCCTCCCAGCTGAAACAGGGATGAGTTTTCAATACAATTTAAATTTTACCTCAACTTTCCTTTAGTTGGATCTCCAAAAACTCATCTCCCTGGCTTCTCCCTGCCCAAGACACCAATACCATTCTAATACCCAACCTAAAGCAACAGCCCAACAGCAAGAGCCTGGAACAGCCCCCCTCTCCTGTGCTAGAACACACAATGCAATAGAGGACAAAACACCCTCAACACGGATTTACACTGGTTTGCTTTACAAAAGTAATTTTTTTCTTTTTTTTCTTGTTTTATTACATGTGGAGGAGGGGTGGGTTTTTTTGGTAAATCTAAATCTGTAAATAGGCTTTACGGTCACTTGTAGGTATGGTTTATAGCTCATTATCTGTTTTCTATTTTAATCCTGAAGAAAATTGACCACTACTTTGTGGTACATTGAAACCACATGGTTTTCAAGCCAGCATACAGCAGTCACCACTTCCTTGGTCGGCCGTACTTGTTCTTTTCTTTTATTTGAATTGTATTTCATGTGGTTTAATTGCAGTGTTTATTTACATGGCAAAGACAGAGTATTAATTTTACTGTAGAAGAACAAAAGGATAAATAAGGGACTTGAATGGCAAAAGTCCAAGATGCCATTTCGCCAATACCACACAGCAGCATTTTGATCCCCACAAATTATTTGAAAATTACCTCACTCCCAAACCCAAGTAATGACTGGATTTATTCTGAAGGATGAGGTTATGCTCCTTTCATTAATATCTGTATCATGTCAAGTGACTCTTTTTTATTTATGGAGCTGTCTACATATTTCAATATTCAGGCTAAAGATGGAGCCATTCCCCAAGCCCTCACACTTCCTTGCTTCCCTAAACATACCTATCTGATGCTACAGAAAGGGGACAAGCATATTTTCTTTGAGCAATAGGAAAATGCTGTCTGTGTTCCCTCTTTTTCTGTGGGATCATCCTGATCTAGGTGGGATTTCTCCTGGAAGAATCCTCCTGCCGTTGCTCCAGTGTCGTTCGAGAGATCCCAGCCAAGGGGTCTTTTTCCACATCCCTGTACAATCAAGCCCAGCCTTCTGCCAGCTTCACAAAAACCCTGCTCAGTGTGCCCATTTTGTTTTATTTGAGATGTGCCCTGCACATTCCACCACCGTGGGCAGCAGCACCCTGCTCAGCAGCTGTGGTGGAAGGGCCATCTCAAACGGCCTTTCCCAGTGGGAAAAATCCAAGCAGGAATTTCTACTCCTTAAAAAGGCCAGATCAATTCTCCAGCATCAGCTGGAACCTCCTGAAAATGAGTATTAGGAGCCTCCTGAAATCAAGGATTAAGTATCTTGTCTTCAGAAGCCCCCGAGGTGTTGGCTGAGACACCAACCTCACCGTACCCCATGAGGACCCAGATGTGTTTCTGTCCACTCACTGTAATCAATGCTACCAAAACTAGTAGAATGCCCACCAAAACAAACATCCAGGTTTGTGTTTTCCCTACAAAAGACCTGCTTGGGCAGCTGCAAAGCCACAGCAGGGGTTGAAAGGGACCTTAAAAATCACCTCATTCCAACCCTGGGGACACCTCCCACCATCCCAGCTTGCTCCAAGCCCTGCCCAACCTGGACTCAGCAGAACCAAGCCCAAAATCATGGCAGCACATCTGAGAGCCTGTCTCATTTTATCAGCCTGGCAGCAACCAACCACAAACACACACAACACCAAAACTACGGATTTTGTGTCTTACTGAAGACTGGGAAAGACGCGTTTCCTTTCAACACCTGGAATTCCTGTTCCAGCCTTCTCCGTAGGTCGATCTGCTCAAACAGAACCTTCTGGAGCTCCTCTAACAAAGAGAAAAAGTGGTTTTGATAATCTGTATAAATAATTCTTGAAAGAACAGTTGCAGAGCAATTCATTACTCTAAGACAAAATATTTTAGCGCTTATTAAAAAAAAAAAAAAAAAAAAAAAAAGTGTTGCATAGACCTACCATAGATTTTGTGCAGAAAGCCATGAATATAAATCAATGTAATATATTATTTTAAAGTATTATATTACAGTGTCATGTATTGATTGATATATATGCATTAATCTCAATTATATCCACCCAAAGGTCCATATATTATTCATATGTTACTTGACAAGCTTAAAATATGGCGCAGAACAAAAGTGCCCCCTATTATCCTCATATTCTATTAAAACAAAGAGCAGTTTTATAATGTAAGAGGCCCTTATTTATTTTACCTTTCCCCATATTTTCCACATCCTTCTTCAGAGAATGAGGTGAATTGGTTTCTTGTGTGTGTTCTCCTTAAAAAAAAAAAAAAAAGTTATTGATTTACTGATGGTGCTTTTTGTCGGTGCTGTCCTTACTACGCATCTGTTTCAGAGAATCTGGAGAGGAAAAAAAGGGGCAAAAATATAAAGAAAGAGTAAAATCGAGGTTTATCTACAAATTTCTGCGTGCATAGCACAAATATTTGTGAATTCATATTTTTCCTAGTTCAGTGAAGTATCTGCCTACAGCATGGCCTCTTGCAGGCAATAGCTGATGTCTCCTTGATATTCTTCTTGCTAAGCTGATTCCTCCTTTCCCTTTAACCCCTCTCTTGGAGATACTCTTATCAGAGAACAACTGGGAGCAGGCAGAGAAAAGGGAAGATCGTTCTCTACAGTCTCATCTCTTCTCCTCTCAACGGAAAGCCCATGCTCTCCATCTGGGCAGGACCCTGTTCCAAAATCCCCAGGAAAAATGCCTTTTTGCCTTCATCAGCTCTCCAGCTTTATCATCTTCCAGGGCTCCATGGCATGGGTGTGTTGCAACTGGATATAATTTATATCCAGCTGAGATAAAATTGACATTAGTGGTATTTGCATATAAAGGATACAGCTCTGGGGTCAGCCAATTGTGGGACTCAATTGTCTTAGGTTGCTCACATCAACTTTTAATCATATTATAGCACAGAATTTTCCATGCAACAGAATTTGGCTATTTCCAGACACATACATATTACTTCCTTCAGCCTTTTTTTTTTTTCTCAAATTGAATTAAATTCTTAAAATTTAAAAAATCACAAGTTGTGAAGTTCACCTGAATGACAGTTTGACTTGAAAACTGAACCTTCTGACAAAAGGTTTTACTTTCACTGTCCTCTGCAACTGCAAATTTTTCCTGTGATTTCTATGAATAGCTTCTATAAAAGCTGCAAAAAACTTTTCTAAAATAATAAAATACTACTTCAGCTGAAATTGATGGGAAATTTTTTGTTATGTACAGCTGAAATAGAAATGAACTCTCAATAATTAAGAAAATATTTAGTAAATAACTAATTATTTACCAAACTAATTGGATTAATTCTTGTTTTAGTCCAGCCAGTAAATATACATCATTAACTCAACTGATAAGTAATCACTATATATATATATATATATATATTCATATGCTTATGTTGTTAGAAGAGGGGTTCATGGAGAAAATACCTTGGGTTTTGATGTTTCCCTTTGGTTTTGCTTTTTTAAAAATAAAAATCCATAGCACTGAATAGGTCATCGGACAACATACAACAGTTACTTTAAAAATTATTGTGTCATCACAATAGGCTAATTTTAAAGTTGAATTGGAATGTCTTGCAATAGATGCAGTCAGAAATTACAACAATTTTTGGAAATAGAAAATGTCTTTTTAAAAGATAAAAATCATCATATTTGAATATTTTTTTTGATGTTTCCTTTGGTTTTGCTTTTTAAAAATAAAAATCCATAGCACTGAATAGGTCATCGGACAACATACAACAGTTACTTTAAAAATTATTGTGTCATCACAATAGGCTAATTTTAAAGTTGAATTGGAATGTCTTGCAATAGATGCAGTCAGAAATCTTTTTGCAAAACATTTTTTTCTGTTTTTAAAAATCGATGTAATCCTATATCCAGTAAACCTTGAAGTTATAGCATATGAAACCTATCCAATAGCTCTGCATTTTAGCATCCCCACTCTCTTCAATCCTTAAAAAAAAAAGCCAAAAAGCAACCACTCATTCAGGAATATACATTTACACAACCGGTATCTGGTGCCAGCAATTCCATTTTAAAAACTCATTTATGTGATGTGGTGATTTAAACAAAAAAAGTCATTTTTGTGGGATATTTGGTGAAAACAAAGTATTTTCTACAGGTAAGTTGTCTCACCACAGTAGAAGAAATAGCAGGCTTAAAAATATATCACCTCTTGGGCAGTGGTTTGAGGGGTTTCCACAATGTAAAATGGGTTTGTTGGGAGATTTTTTTAGCCAGCGTGATCCTTTTCTAAACTGGATGGCCACCAAAACAAAATATTTTGTCAGCTAAATTAGGGTACACTAAATCAAAAGGGAGAAATTTAAATTCAGGAAGGATGAATTTGCTGAATTACAAACAATAGTATATTGCCAACCCTTTTTTTTCCATTGAGGTACCCTTTTCTGTGTGTTTATGTGCAATTTTGAGGGATAGCTGGCTCACAGACAGAAGGTAACTGGATTTTTCAAGGAGAAGGAAGGGAAAGGGGAAGAGACTGGAGTATGGCGACAATAATCCCTTGCTTGGTTGAGCTGCCAGGGCTGCAGGGTTTGAAGCTGCTGGCTCGCTGGGACAGAAAGAACTGCATCAAAATGAAGATAAGGGCATGTAGCATGGAGAATAACTTCCCCAGCATCTGCAGCCTCCCTACTAAGCTACTGAAAAAGGCCTATTAGAAAATCCTCCATGCTTGCACCTGAAATAAGTAAAGAATGGGAGTGGAGAAACTGAGGTATTTAAAGGCCAAAGACAGGACACACAGTTATAAAGAATAATTGCATTTCTAAACTGCTTTCTGATGTTAAAAAAAAATAACTCTCACATTATTATTGTTAACGGCAGTAATAATAAGATGGGTTTCACCTTTCCTGTCCCCCTGAAATTGATAATCAGGAGCCTGCTCTTCTCCATTTTTCCATACTTCCCAGAGGCCTCATCACGCATTGTGTACTGTTCTACCTTAATTGAAAGGGAGGAGGTATTGAATATTTAACCAGCTTCCCTTCTCTTAAATGTTAATTAAAAGCTAAATAGGTGTTTAAAAACAAACAAACAGAAAGCCCAAAGAATTTTAATCAGTCCAAGAAAAAATCACTTCCCCTCCTAATAGCTCCACCATAACTCTCCTGGGCCTTGTCTGCACACAAACTTGCAGCATTTAGAGCAGCAGGACTGAAAGCTGTGCCACCCTTCTGTACGGACGTGGAGATTTCCTTTAGGAAAGGCTATTTCAGTTTGTTCAGGAAAATCAAACCATGCCTCTTGGATAAAGGGAAAGAGGGTGAAATATTTGCAGGCCACTTAAAAGGCCTCAGCGAAAGCTTTGGGCGCCTCTCTTCTTCCCCACAAAATCAGGTACACGGACATTGTTTTCTGGAATAAAGGTACAAATGGCTTTCTGGACCTGGAGTGTGAACACCCACCCACGAAGGACACCTCAAAATTGCTCAAAAATTGGCGCTGTGAAAAACAGAGGCCCCAGGGTTGGGCATTGGCACAGCCTCAGCTCCTGTGGTGCCGCCATTTTATCAGCTCTACGTCCACCTGAGCAGCTTAAGACTTGAATTTTTAACGCCTGGATTTTTAACATTTCTGAACCTATCCTCCTCAAAAGAAATGCACTTTGCCTTTACTGTAAAAAAAGAAAGAAAAAAAACAAGCCACACATAGCCAGGTTACCCCTTCATGCTCTGCCACCTCCTGCAATCCTTCCCCGGGAAGCTCTCAGGACGCTTTCTGAAAAGCAGCTAAAAAAATTCCACGCAGTCCCAGACAACTCAGCTACCTCAATGTGCTGATTTGTCCAGCACAGAGCATGGATGGTCTGGGAATATAATTCCATTCTCCCAGCTCTATGCCCTGCACCTAATCCCAGCTTGTGCCCTCCACAACCTTGACCACACCTGCAACTCCGACCATGTCATGTAGAACCATCTCCTCTTTCTCTGTGCCCACTTCATCCCTGCTATTCCTGGACAACCACTGTGCTTTGCAGAGGCCACCAGTTCTGCCAAAAGCTCAGCACCTCACCCCTGACACTATTAAGCCCACAACACTCCTGGTCCATCACAACTTAAATACCCACTAATATCTTCAGCTTGAGGGAAGCGCTGTCTGCAGACACAAAGACCACAGCAAAAAGTTGCTGCTGTCCTCTGGATATAAATATATATAGATATATACATTTATATCCATTTTTTAAAATGTAGGCAGATGTGAACCAGCAGACTTTGAGCGCTCCAGAGGCTCCTTCTGCATCTGAAATTAAAGACTTGCTCCAAGACACGCAGAGCTCTTGCATATGTCCTGAAGAAATTCTAAACTTACTGAAAATATTCATGCATCCTGCATATTCATGCCACTTTTATGGGAGAATAATCAATAGGGTATTCAGGACTTGGCAAAATATGCCTACTTTAGGAAACTCAATAAGTATGTTTTTAAGTGTTTTTGTGCACCAGGGCTGATAAATGTCTTAAAAAATCTGGAGTTTCAAATGGCAATTTGCCCCCAAAAGTGATTTAAATTTAAAACAAACTAGTTCTTTTTTATGCCCAGATAAATTCTCATTTGTAACATCCATTTAAAGTTTAAAACACAAACATCTGATTAAAAAACATCCGCATTGAAGTACTAACAGATAGAGAGGAAAAGGAGTTTCAGGATTTCAAACTAAGCACTCACAAACCTAGGCATTACCAACCTAAAATACTGAAATGTTTAAAAAAGATAAGGAATCTGTTGGCTTTTGGTCTGAACCTTATTCATACATCTGAGAACTATTCCATAATTTTATTTTAGAAGCACAAAAGCTAGAAAATTTCAAATTCTTGGTGTGTTTTAAATGGATGGTAATATGCTCACCAGATTCCAGAATACGAGGCTTTAAAAAATGAGCAAAACACACCTAACATTAAGAAAATTGCAAAAAATAAAGATATTCAACAACAATTAAACTTTTTTATTAATTAAAAGAGATTTCAGGGTTCCTTAATCATAACAGATGAGAAATGAGGGAAATAAGAGAAATAAGGATGCAGTCCTACAGTCCGTCTGCAGATTTGTCTGTCGTGCAGATCCAAGTATTTA
>JALJVW010003588.1:1632500-1680000 GCA_024865655.1 Emberiza elegans | reverse complement strand
GCGGCAGCAGCAGCTGCAGCGGCGAGGCGGAGCGCGGGGGGCCGCCGCCGCCGCCTCCGTGCAGCTTGGCCAGGCTCTCCGAGTCCTCCTTGCCGCCCACCGGGCGGAAGGCGCTGGAGTGGTGGTACCCGCCGCCCGCCTTGCGCCCGCCCGCCGCCTCCAGCAGGTGCGGGTGGTGCGGGGGGACCCGCCCGGCCCCGCCGCCGCTGCCCCCGTCGGAAGCGGCGGGCGAGGCGGGCTCGGCGCCGCCGCCGGGGGGCGACTCGAACAGCGGGTCCCGGGCGGCGGCGGCGGCGGCGGCGGCGGCGGCGCGGACGGGGGGCGCGGCGGGCGGCGTCCCCAGCCCCGCCGGCCCCGTGCCCAGCCCCGCCGGCCCCGCCTCGCCGCCGGGCTCCGACAGGTCCAGGAAAGCCTGGCGCAGCAGGCCCGCCCCGTCCCCCCCCAGCGAGCATCCCAGGGCGCCGGGGGGCTGCGGCGGCGGCTGCAGGTATGTGGGCACCGGCAGCCCGCCCGGGGTGCGCGGCGGCCAGAACATGCAGAAGGGAGGGTAGAAGGCGGCGTCCTTCCTGCCCGGCCAGAAGAGCCCCGAGAGCCCGCCGCCCGCCGCCGCCCCGCCGGCCTTGTGCGCGGCCGCCCCGCCGAGGGCATCGCCGCCGCCGCCCTCCTCCTTCTTGTGGCAGAGCCCGAAGGCGGCGGCGGGGAAGCCGTAGGGGTGCGGGAAGAGCCCGCCGCAGCCGGGGAACTTCTGGAGCATGCCGCCGAAGGAGCCCTTTGCTGGGCACCGGGATGACGGGGTAGCTCCGCGGGCTTTTGCCGCCGTGCGCCGCCGCCACCGCCTCCTGCAGCTCCTCGTCCTCCTCGAAGCGCGGCCGCTTCTGGTGCAGGTCGGGCGGGGCGGCCAGCAGGTGCGGGCTCAGCAGCCCGCCGCCCACCACCGCCGCCGCCTTCACCGAGCCCAGCGGGTGGCAGGCGGCGGGCGCGGCGGCGGCGGGGGCCGGCGGGGCGGGCGGCAGGGCGCGCTTGCGGCTGCCGCCGTTGAACATGGCCTTGACATCCTCCCAGGCGAAGACCAGCTCATCCTGGGGGCTCTTGTCGGTCAGCTTCAGGTGGCGGCGCCAGGAATTGAAGTTGGCGGCGTCGGGCTGGGTGTACTTGGCGTCGGGGGTGCGGTGGGAGTGGAAGATGAACTTGTTGGGCGAGAAGTACATGCTGCAGTAGCTGCACTTGATGCACTTGGCCCGGGAGCTGTTATAGCGGGCCGGGATGAAGCTCCCGCGGCATCCCCAGGCGCACTCGTGGGATACGTCGAAGGCGAAGTTATCCGGCAGTTTGGGGGGCCGGTTCTCCCCCAGGAAGGACTTGCAGAGCCGCTCTGCCTCCCTCTTGGTGATCATGCCGCAGCGGCGGGAGGAGATGGGCATGGCCCCGGCCCTCCGCAGGATCTCCAGCTGCACCGGCGTGCACTGCACGCAGGTGATGCCCAGGGCCACCCGCCGGTTGTGGATCTCGTTGTAGCTGAAGTTTTTGAGGAGGGTGTTGGAGATCTGCGCCAGGCACAGCCGCTCCTGCCCGTCGATGACCAGCGAGACGATCGGGATGCCGTAGAGGATCACCTGCCCCACCTGGTTGGGCTTCATGGCGGCGTGGCCGGCCCTCGGCTGGTTCATGGGGTCCGGCGGGTACGCGCTGGACGGCGACGGCAGCAGGATATCGGTGGGACCGGGCAGCGGGCTGGTCGCCATCGTCTCAGCGCCGGGGGGGCTGCTCTGCTCTAGCTGCGGGAGGGGAAGGGCACAGAGACACAGCGCCGTGAGCCGAGCGCTCACAGGGGTGGGGGTCCGCGCCGCACGCACCCCGTCCTCCCCCCGCTCCTCTGGTCTGCCGACACGCGGAGGCGCTGCCCGTGGGGAGGTTTGCTCAGCGACCCCGAGTCCCCCAAACCTCCTCCGTCCTCGCCGGGGGTGTCCCCGGAGCTGTCCGCCCCCGCGCATCCCGGGTCTCCGACGAGCGCATCCCACCGCAGGTGTGGTGATGGCGGCACACGAGCGAGCCCTCCCCGTCTGGAAGAATCCCCGAACCCACCCCAAGCACGCAGCAGAGCCCCGTGTCCGCCTCCTCGCCCTGGAAACCCGCCGCCACCCGGGAGGGCTCCGCGCAGAGCCTCCGCGGGCGCACGGCGACCGAGGAGGGGCCCCGCCACGGGGAAAGCTCCGAAGAGGAACAAAAACCCCCAAAGTTTCGCTGCTCCCCGCGGCTGCCTGGGCATCCTCCCCGCCCGGCTCCCGTTACCTCCGCGGCCGCTCTCCCACCGTGCCGCCGCCGGACCTTCCTCCTCCTCCTCCTCCTCCTCCTCCTCCTCCTCCTCCTCCTCCTCGTCCTCCCGCAGCCGGCGGCAGGGAGGGAAGCGCATCCCGCGCCCGGCGGAGCCGCGCGGCCGGACCGAGCCCCCCGCCCCCGGCGCGGCCCCGCGGGCGCTCTGACGTCAGCGGCCCGGGGGGGCGGCCGGGCCCGGAGCCGCCGCGCTCCCCCCCGGCCGGTGGGAGGCGAGCGGGGCTGGGGGCGGCTCCCCCGAACCTCCCGTCCTCCCTCCCTCCCTCCCTCCCTCCCTCCTCCTTCCTCCCTCCCTCCCCGCCCCGGGAGGGGACGCGGCCGCCCCGTCGGGGCCCGGCCTCCCGCCGCCGCCGCCCCCCGAGCGCTGCCCCGCTCCCCGCGCTCGGTGTCCCGGAGAGAGGCAGGAACGGTGGGAGGTGGAACGAGCTTTGGTTTGTTGTTGGTTTTTTTTTTTTTTTTTTTTTTTTTTTTAGCCTTTTTTCGCCTTCCTCTCTTCCCTCCGCCCCTTCACGGTCTGAGACAAATCGCTTCCGAGAAACGGAATATTCTCCTTAGGTACCCCGCGTCTGTTCGGAAACGGCGTTTTTTAAGGGGTCGGGAGAAATTACAGGCTAGGGGAGGAGAAGGAGAGGAAAAGTTGGTTTCTCGCCACAACCGTGTCCACACGAGCACGAACAGCTTCTGTATCCTCACTGCCATTCCCGAATACACCGGAGTCATTCACCAGAACCACTTTCACGAGCACCCGGGCCCAGATTCCCGCTCCCACAAAGACCGATACGGCGCAAATATGTTCTGCTTGGGTTTTTTTAACTTTTCCCCCTTTCCCTCAATTGGTTTATGTCCCCAGCTAAGGAAAAAAGAAAACAAAAACCCCCTAGCAAATAGGCTGCAGAACGGTGGCGGTTTCTGCTTTTTTTTCTTTCTTTCTTTTTCTTTCTTTTTTTCTTTTTCTTTTTTTTTTTTTTTTAAGTGAATGCAGTGAACTGAAAATGTAGATTTTTTTTTTTTTTACACGAATCACCCCCAAAAGGTTGTGGGTCCCAGCTGCCGCTCTGCGCAGCGCTGGGAGAGGACGGGGCGACCCCGCCGCGACACCCCCGCCCCAAGGCAGAAGGCCAATACCGCCCAACGCCGCTGCTTTCCAGGGAGGAAAACTGCCGAAAAACGGCTAAACCTCGGGAAAATTAAAAACTCACTCCCAGCCAAAATGGAGAGACAACTGGACCGTCAGGTGTTTCCTAATACCCTTCTGATTTATTTTCCTTTTGCGAAAATATCCGTGTCTCTCTTCTTCTCTCCATGCACATGGCCAGTACTTAATATTTCTGAGCATTTAACTGTGAAAATTTGGTGATTTCTTTTTGTTTGGTCTCGGTTTTTTTTCTCGGGCATCACAGATCCAGACGGAAATCTCTACACCGACCTTTCCCAGGACATCCACACTAAAGCTCACACCTTCTCTCCTCTATCAGGGTATTGCTCGGGTCCTCGATAGTAATAGTAATAGTAATAGTAATAGTAATAGTAATAGTAATAGTAATAGTAATAGTAATAGTAATAGTAATAGTAATAGTAATAGTAATAGTAATAGTAATAGTAATAATATCACATCTCTCCTTATTACTTCTGTCACTTCCTATTAAACCTTGCTCTTCCCCGTGTCGCAACTGTCACAGGGAGACTTCCCCCTTTCCCCTCCCTCCCTCTTTTTCCCGATCCTCTTCTTCACGGAGCCTGCTGCTTTCGTGTGAGCAATGGCTATAAGCCTCACATTGGTGACATTTTAATCAATGCTTCCTAGCCAGACTGACATGAATTTTACACTTCAAAACTCTCCTCCGCCAGCTAATTGATTCAAATTGTTTTATTGGTTAAACCCGTGTCACACATTGTATGATCTATTACCGCGCCTCGGAGGAAATCTCCCTCCTGTCTCCGCTCCCAGGTCGGCTCCAGGAGGGACGGGGGGTTTTGGGGAGAAGCCGCTCGGTCCTGCGGATGCCCGGTGCCTGCATCCCCGCTCCCCTCTGCCGTGGTCACTCGGCGGCTTTTCCCCGACCGCTCCCGGGAGAGCCGGGGATGCGCAACTTCGCCCCAGGCTCTGAGCCCGGCGCTGGAAGAGGACGGGAAGCGGTGGCAGGAGGCGAAAGGGATGAGAGGGTTTTGCAGAACACCTCCAGCGAAAGGAAGAGGCGGAAAACTCAGGCTCGGGACAGGGTCGTCGCTAGCCAGAGACTGTGTTCTATTTTGTGGTGACTAAACGAAAAGTAAAACTAAACTGCCTTTTTTTTTTTCTTTTTTTTTTTTTTTTTTTTTTTTTTTTTTTTTTGGTCACCTGCTTGGTGCTGTGGACCCTCCTGGATCCCGTTGTAAAAACTGAGTGGCTTCCTCCATTCCCCCTAAAGGGAGAACTCAAACCCGCGGGTCGGGATGTTTCAGTTCCTGGAGGGAGGAGGCGCAAGGGCCACCGAATTTGGGGCAGACGCTGATCCACACCAGCACCGCGGAGAAGCGGGGCGGGAATACACCGTTCCCTACTTTTTCCTACTTAAACCTGCGGGGAAACCTCATGGGGCGGCAGGACCCCGGTTCGGGCATGGCGGGGGTGGCTTGGCACAGAAAGGCCGGGAGGCTCCCGCAGGTGTCCCCAGGCGGGCGAGGCCCGGCGGGGCTGCTCGGCCGCCGCCAACCCCACCGGGGTCTCCGCGGGTCGGATGGAGCCCACCCTGACCAGGACGAGGGGCAGAAGGGAATTCCCGGCCGGAATTGGGGTGTCCACACTCCCCTCACCGGCAGGTGCCCATCTGGGGGCTCCTGTCCTGATGCCGACTCCAATTTCTCCCGTTCATTTCGCTGCTTGCTGTTGCCATTTGGCTTGGAGTCACCTCTCAACAGAGGGGTGGAAAAGGTGGAGAAACTGCAGAAGCCTGGAAGGGCTAAGCAGGAGTCCTGACTCCTTTTCCCTCTTCTCTGTCGCGATTCTGCCTCGGAGCGGGAGGCGACAGCAGCGCGTCCCCGCCGCGGATCGCTCCGTGTGGAAACGAGCAGCGGGGACAGGCGGCCAAGTTCAAACCACCCCAGCCCACTCTCACGGCCTTTATTTACTTCCAGAGCGCTTAAATATTGCAGCAGAGAGGCCACGAGAAGCAAGATAAGCTTGGTGCGTTAAAAAAAACCACAAAGAAAATCAACCCCCCCAACGCGAATCCATTCCCTCCTCCCACCTCTCCACATCCCATTGAAACTTCCAGCCGTGTAAGTAGCAGACACGCGAGGTATTGTTATAAAACCTCTTCTCCTAACAAAATTTAGACAGCAAAGTTTGTTTTTATTTTTCTTTTTTTTTTTTTTAAATACTTTTGTGTAGATTTCGCTGGCACTGCTTGGTCTAGAGCGAAGCTCTTTTCTAAGTAATTTTTTTTTTAAATCGCACTTTATTATATTAAGCAGAAAGGGCATTTGAAATAGACGTGGTCCCATCTGGAAAACCCCGGAGCTCATTTAGATCACATCACTTCGGGCTTTTGTCTCTGCTCTTGAATAACCCAGCTAGACACAACAAAAGGGTAGAGATCTCTGCGTGGAGTTTTTTCAGTGGCAAAAGGACGCCTCGGAAAGATGCTTCTATATTCGTAATAACGAGGTGGGGGAAAACGACTCAACGGGACTTTCTCTTGGCCCTCGAAAGACACCAGGAGAGTTCGGGGACGGAGCGTTTTTAGACAGTTTTTTACCCCACCGGTAGCTGAAAACCAGCGCTGCCGGCTGAAGGGAAGGAACCGAGGACGGCACCTTTTGTCTGACGGAGGTCTCCTAAATTCTCAGTTTAATGCGCTCGCAGCGACCCAAACCCGGGGTGGCCCTCGCCGAAGGTACGCGCAGAGCTGAGCCGGGAGGAGGCTGCGCCAGCCCCCAGCATCATCGCCCGATAGAAACAGCACCTCGGGAAAAAAAGCCATTCATCATTTTATTTTATCCTGCTGCGGGAAGGGACCGGCGGCCCGGGAGGAGATGGGCGCTCCGTAACCCTCCGTTCAGCTCTTGGAAACACGAGGGGGATTATTTCTGTTCTGCCCGAGGATGGGGAGGAAAAGAGCTGCGAGTTTAGGTGTGCGTGAATTAACACCCCAGGGAGTGGTGGGCTGGGGGGCCGGGGGGGGGGAGGTTAAAGAAAGATCCCAAACGCAAAAAAAACCACCTCAGCTATTGATTTTTTTTTTTTTTTCACAAACGCATAAATTAAAGAGCTCTGGACATTTGCATGAGAAACGTGCCTGCTCCGAAGTATTTAAACAGAGCAACAAATTTCCACGGTGGAGAAGCAGGGCCCCAGCCGAGCTGTGATGGGGAGCAGCGATCCCAAACTTCCGAGAGAAACGTGACGAAGAGCCATCACGTCAGTAAATAATTCAATTTTGCGTCTTTCAGAACCCAGTAACCTTGGGTGTCTTAGAAAGCAGATTGTACAAACAGGCAATTAAGATGAGCACAGAGACTTTCAGAGGAGATATAATGAACCAGCTTTAATTACTATCTTGAAATTAAAAATGTAATATACAGATTTAAATTTATTTTCACCTAAATTGTGTATAAAATTATATGGCGTTCCCCGCCGTCCCCCCCTTTTCCCAGGCTAAGAAACGAATTGCCACCAAGCTTGCCACTAAAAAGTCTGAAGTACTTTCCAAACCCTGCTCCCCAGCACGCAGTAATAATGATACATTTATCATTACTGATGACCGCCCACTGGTTTATTATTGCTTTGTTGCAACTATTACAATCAAGAGATTTCTTTATTTACTGTTAACATTCACTTAAAGCTGAATGTTAATGACTCTTCTGAATTCACCGAAGACTTTTCCGTTATATTTCAGGAGTAGTTACGGTTTGGGTTTCAGAAACGGCATAAAAGGAGGAGAGATGCTGGGGTGGTGGTTTGCTCCTGGTTTTTATTTTCTTTTTTCTTTTTTTTCTCCCCCTTCTTAAAAGGCTGTTTAAGAGGATTTATCTAAGTCGGATTTTCAACAAAGAGTTGCAAAAGCCTTGGCGTAATGTACGTGCTTGACTGTAGCTAATTATGAGTGTATTTTATTACAGGAGATTCATTCATTATTGATAAATGTTTGCAGTAACTTCCTGCTATGTAGAGTTGTATTTTACGAGGAATAAACAACCTATGGGGATTGGGAGTGTTTGCCTTTTACGCTTCTGCACTCTTTGACAGTTCCCATTACCCACTTCGGGGTCTGGCTTGTCACCTTCCCTCTTTCTACACCCAAAAGCAACTTCTTCCCTCTTCCCTTGCCACCGCATTCCTCACGTTCCTTCACCCCTTGCTATGATTTCAGGATTATAATTAAAAAAAAAAAAAAAAAGTGATTTGTATAGCACAGGTTTTCACTGCAGGCACTCTTCCCTAAAGCCAGGTCCGTACGGATATCTCCAAAGGGTTGTACGGACCGGGATGAGCTCCCGTTTCGGGCCAGCCGATGGGCAGGAGCTGTGCAACAAGCAGGCAACACACGGGGAGGGCTTGGAGGGAGGGGAAAAGGGTTTCCCCGAGGGTTCCCCGCTTCGGCTCCAGCTCTCGGACCCCCAAAGCTTTGGGGTCGCAGCCAGTAAAAAAAAACTAACTAATAATAATTTAAAATATCTATCTTTTTGCCCCCGGCTTTTAAACATCGGAGCCGCTGCTTAAGCGGAGGGGCCTCTCACACGCTGCTGGTCGCCTCTTATCCCACCTCTGCCCAAAATCAGCCCATTCCCAGGCAACGAGGGTCGTTCCAGGGGGGAAAAGCCGAACTGTCTGGGGCAGAGGCGCGGCGCTGCGCTCGCCCCGCATCCCGGTGCCGGCGGGATCCCGAGAGCTCCGTGCGCTCCCCTCCCCAGCAGGTACCCGCTTTGCATTTGGGGACCAGCCAGCCCTGCTCCAGTCCTTTCCGACCTCCACGCCTGGCCCAAAGTTCACGATTTGTAAGGAAAATTAAAAACCATGCCTATGTGGGAGTTCACACACGCGAGAGAGACGCGGGAACGAGGAGCCGCGCACGGGAAGGGATGAGCGGCTCCGAACCATCGCCCCTTCCCTCCGCGGCCGCCCAAACTTGCGGGGGGCTCCCCTCTCCCCTCGGCGCTCTCCCAGACAGACCCCACCAGGCAGCAGCGAGCAGCCGCCTTCCACTCCCCACCCCGCGACGGCCAGCGCGACCCTGCGACCTATCGCGACAGCGAGCGACAGCGCTACCCGCTCCGGGGAGGCACGGTTGCACCCAAATCAAGAGGTTCCCGCTGGCCCCGCCGCGCCGCAGCCCCAGGCTCACCTGGACACCCGGGCTCCATGGGCTCTCCGGGGCTGCGGCCGGCGCGGGGCCGCTCCCGCTCCGCGGCAGCTCCGCGGCGCTCAAGTTTGGCTCCCGCGTCTGCCGCGGCGGCTGTGCCGCGGGTGGGTCGGGTCTCGGACGCCTTCTAGCAGCCAGGCAGCGCCTTGCAAGCCGCGCGGGGAAGCCGCCCCCTTCCCCGGCCCCCTCCCCTCGCTGATGGGAGAGCGGCGGCCGCCCCCGCCCCGCCGCTACCCCGGGGCAGGTCCGCCCCGACGGCTGCGGAGGATGGGAGGGAAGGAGGGCACCCCCCACATTCCCCCCGCCCGGAGGGGGGGAGAGAGGGACCCTGTTGCAGGGGCGGACTCTGCTTCCCCAAGCTCCCCCCGCCCCAAACTTCCCCTCTTCCCCCAAAATTTCCTTTGCCTCTTCCCTGCAAAACAGAAATGCTGGCGGGCCCCGCGCCCCCAAGATTGCGAGTGCTTTGAGGGACAGCGGGAAGGGTGTCCGCACAAGCCCCTGAGGGAAATTTAGGGGTGTGTGTGGGGGGCACTGCCACCTCCTCCAAGCCCTCGCACTCCCGCAGAGACCCCGTCCCCAGCAAAACGCCTCCCGCAGATCACTCGACGTGCGGAACAAGGCGGCTGCTTAAAAACACAAAGCCGGAGCCCTAATGAGTTCAATTACAATGTGGTAAACACATTGCCTCTACGCTTTAATTAAGCCGGCTGTCCAATTTTAACTCATTAGTAATTCATTAAGAGAACAGCCTTTAGCTGGCTGCGAGGAGTTCCGAAGCCTGTGCGGTTACGCGCCGTGCACATCCCAACGTGTTCGAGGATGGAAGAGCGGCGTCTGTCCGTCCTCCCCCAGAAAAGGGGACTCCTGGACCCCAAAGGGAGATCGCCTGCCGTCCCAGCTGCTGTGGGACACCCTCGTAGGGGAAGGGGACACGAAGGTGTCCGGCTGGGGAGGAGGAAAGCAGTACTGAGGTCACCCCGTCCCTCTTCCCTCGGGAGAAACCGGACCGATTTAAGGGCAGGCGGAGGGACACACCAGGGGGACTTTGGAGTCCCCGCGCCCCGTCTTAACAAAAATAAAACAAAACAAAAATAATAATTAAAAAAAAAATCAAACCCCACCACAAACGCGGAGAAAGTGTTTGAAACGTATCTGGGCCAAGAAACAGGTCAAATTTGCCCGAGAAGCAAATTTGGTTTGATGAGCGAGCCCAGGGGTCTGCAGAGCCGGGTCTCGCCTCTCCGCCCCGCGGGGCCGGAGGGGAGCCTGGGCACCGGGGCGCTGCCCGGGGCCGGGAGCGGGCGCGGGAGGTGCCCCCCAGAATCGCCGCGTCGGAGCTCCCCGTGCCCGCCGGGCTCCCCGCGCCCCTGCGCGCCCCTGCGCTCCGCTCCGCTCCGTGCGGCGGCGGCGGCTGCGGGGGCACCGCAGCGAAGCGGGCTGGGGGAGCCCGAGCTCCCCTTCGCTTTCCTTCCGAGCAGCGCCGAGCCCGCAGCGTCCCGCACGCCCCGGGCGCGACGGCGGCGGAGCAGGGATTTAGGGTTTCCCCGCTGCAGCTGCTGCCCCATTGAGGATTGAAGCATTTCCCCTTCAAATTGCCATCCTTGGGGCGGTTCTGAGGCCGTCCGGGCTGGACATCCCCAAACCTTGCCCAGATTCCATCCCACCAGGATCGCTGCTTTTGAAGTGTTTGTGTTAAGAGCATAGTTACCATTCTAGTGCAGCTCCAACGGGCTGGAGGTTGCAGCTATTCTTTCTAGATCTATTGAAAGTTTCTCTTCCTTTCTTCCTTTATTTTTAGCTATCTTTGACATTCGAAATCTGAATACGCAAAAGTGTTCAGCAGACAGGAGGAGGTTTGGATTCATCCCCCTTCACTACTGCCAGGTGCTTCAGAGAATCGCACACAATACTACCAAAAAATCTTTCAGAAGTAAATTTGGGTGGGATGTTTATTGTTTGGGGTTTCATTTGTCTCTTTTTTTTTTTTTTTTTTTTTGACCACAGACATTCTTCGGATCCCAGACAGATTCAGAATCTTTATTTTTTCTTGCCTCTCTCCTTGGCTGGGCTCCTCGCAGTGTCCCTGCCTAGCACGGGCACTTGTCACCTCTGCTGTCCCCCCTGCCCAAGCTCAGCTCCAGCTCAGTAGAAGGAGGCAGGTTCAGGGGGCTTCAAACTCCAGATCTGAGTTGTAAACGACTAAATCCCTTCTGAAGAAGCCTTTAGGCAGACATCTCAAGAAGAAACCCTTATTAAGAGTCGTCTCCTTTGGGGAGTAGATTGGGAGCAGTTATCTCTTTAAAGCAGTTTTTCCTTTTCACATCACGGGCCCTCTCTGCCATAGTCTTGATTTTCATTTGGCTCCAGGCTTGCAAAATCGGATTGTCTGGAATTAAGAGATTTGAATATTGTTCCTCTTGATGTCAAAGAATTTTTTTTTTCTCACCAAGAAGGAATATCATACATGCAGGATCGAGTCCCAATGGAAGGCGAGTCTGGGGGCACCCTACTCAGGGCTCAGAAGCAGGAATATTTAACCTGTTGCTGTGTTGCCTTTGTCGCCTTATTTTTATCATCAGATCTTTAAAAAAATTGCCCCGAAAGCTAAAAGAATGTTTCTTATCTATTTCCAGAAACCTCTTCCACTCCTTTGTCTTGACTAGCAAAGCACTGGCTCCTGGACACCCAGGGGACAATCTTCCTCCAGAGCCTCCTGGTATAAATCTAAAAATAATCTTGAAGCCAGTGGGCTACAATTCATTTTATTACCCCAGTGCTAATCTAGAATAGGTACATAAAAACTGTTAGGACAATTAATCTGAATTAATTTCCAAAGTGAATTAAATTAAATTGAATGAAGACCACCTGAATTCTGAATAAGAACAACCTTCACAGGGGTTTCACGCAGTTTAATTAATCCACTTTTAAATTCTCACCTTCAGCTAATTTGGGTTATTTTCCTGAGTGTCCCCACGTAGGCAAAATCTTAGAGGTAAACGTGGCTCAGGGGAATTCCTCTGGATTTACCCAAATGTAATTTAGAACAGAAATTTATCCTCTAATACTCTTTGACCACGGCACAGAAATGATGCAGAAATGAGAGATATATAAATTGTGCTGCCACATGGAGCTCAGCTTTATGAAGAAAACCCTTCCCAAAAATTTTTTTTTTGTTTTAATTGTTTTTCTCTCTTCTGTCTCCCTGTACCTCTGTGTGTATAAGCACAGGTACACGTGTCTGCGGACTTGCACATTACGGATGTGTGCTCTGTTTGACTTTGCTCTATTTGTTTAATCCATTAAAGCTTCTCCTCTGTGCACCTGGGACTCCTATTGAAGTTAAACTGGGAGCTGAAGAAACAGCAGGATCAGCTGGATGGGAGACAGCTCAGCACTGCACTTTCACAGCTGAAATAGGATGGCAAAAACCCAAACCCCACAGCCACTCAGGGCCCAGCAATCTAGGGCAAATTTACAAAAACAAGGTTGTCTTTGAAGGAGAAAAGCCCCTTCTACTGCCTGAGGAGGTGTCATGCAAGGGTTGTAGGTGCAAGTGATGTTGTTGTGATATTTACCAAGGCATTGCAATATTGCTGAGGTGTAATGGTCCTCCACTCTCAGTGGTGCTTGGTCAATTGAGGAGAGCAACTGGGGCAGGCATGGAAAGGTCTCAATTTTCTCCTCCCAAAAAGCCACTTCAAACAGCTGACTTGTTATTTCAGCTTATAAGGTAACTATAACCAGGTTCTTGCTTTTTTTTTAAACAGGCACCTGGTATAAGTTACCTTATATTCCCTTAAAAATCAAGGGAATTATTTTTTTCTTCTGAAATCAGGGGTTAGAGATCCCTAAATTGCATTTCACAACCAGTAATACCATAGAGCCATAGAATGGTTTGGTTTGGAAAGGAGCTGCAAGACCATCTATTTCTGACCCCTCTGAGAGGGGCAGGGACGTCAGGAGTGGCTCCCTGGTGCCTCTCAGGTGAGGTTCCCCAGGTCAGAGCAGCCTTCTCCCAGCAGATACTCGTGCCAAACGTCCCAGACTGTCACAACAACAGAATCTCTGAAATAACTCCTCAAATAACCACATCAATGGGGTAAGGTATGGCCGCATGGTCATGCCAGAGCACATCCAGAAACCTGGAATTTCACTCCTTGGCACAATGAATTACAGCATGACCTTGCAGAGAGCCATTTATAGACCAACATTTTAAAGATAAGCTCTCAAATAAGAGTGCCCTGTGAGTAATCTGGTGTGCTGCTCATCTGTCCAGACTGAGCATTTCTGAAAATCAATCTCCTTTGGATTGGGATTTCTCAGTTGACATTCCTAAGTTGGAAAAATACGACCTCTTCTTCAAGCCTCAATTTATGCACCTGGAAAGGATGTGAATGTGTTTAGGGAACAGCATTCATCTACCAGCATCTCAGAGAGGTTTTATGAAATGTAGTTGAGTTAAAAACTCAAACCTACCCTACCTTCCTTCTCACTTTTGCTTAATACAGTTGAAAATAAATAAATAACCACATGTCACAACTAAAATCATCTCTGAAAGGCTGCATAAAACAAAAGATTCTGAAGAATTTAGAAACTGTGGAGTAGCTTCACAGTTTGATTCAGGTATTTCCAGACTCATTGGGACAGGAAATTTTTGCCAGTCTCTCCCCCTTGCCATCCAAAGCTTAATTTCATGCACCATAAGATCAATCCACCTTCTGACACATTCATTCTTGTAAATTTGGATGCATTTTGGAAAAATTCAAGGTCAGGCTGGATGAGGCTTTGAGCAACCTGGTCTAGTAGGAGGTGTCCCTGCCCATGGCAGGGGGTTGAAATAAGGTGGTCTTTAGAGTCTCTTTCAACCCAGACTGTTCCATGATGGAAAGGAAAATGCTCCTACCAATTTGTCAAATTTAAAAATGTTGCAACAACCCAGTGGAGTCAATCTTTACCATGGACGCAGGAGATTTTCAAAACAGGCAGCAGAAAATTTTATGGCACCTACATCTAACACAAAAGGTGAGGATACGGCCTCAGGTTGTACCAGGGGAGGTTCAGATGGGATGTTAGGGAAAATTTCTTCATGGAAAGGGTTGTCCAGCCCCACAGGCTGCCCAGGGCAGTGGTGGAGTCCCCATCCCTGGAGTGACAGGCCCTTGGGGACATGGATTAATGGTGAGCTTGGCAGTGCTGGGGAAATGGTTGGGCTTGATGAACTTAGAGATCTTTTTCAACGTAAATGATTCCGTGATTCTCCTGCCTGATGCTCCCATTGGGACCACTCACTCAGGCAAGCCGATGGCTTCTGCCTTGACATCAGCTCACTTAAGCACCTCTACTCACACCTTGCCAATTCTTTTGTTGCTGCCACCCCCATAGTTATAATTTAGGCATTTCCAGAGCCCAGGACTTCACCGGTGTAATAGAATTTTCGAGGGCTAGTGAGTTTTCACCAGTAGCAGAAACAGTTTCATTCCCTGTCCTTGTGTCCTGCCTACTTTTCCAGCTCCCTCATTATGGGTCAGCTTCCTTATATTTGTGATAACCCCTCTGTCTGCAGGGTCACCCTCCAGCCTCAAATAGTGAAATGCTGCTCACAAAATGAAATTTTCTACCTCCACAAGAGAAGTGTTCCTCATCACAACAGAAAAATACTGAGGAGAGGCTTAAAAATATCTTCAGCTGATTTTGGCATTAGGAAAAACAAAATTGCACAGAATTTGACCCTAGTATAAACTTGTAAGTTCCTATATTAGGTACCTTAAAAAAGGACTTTTATTTCACAGCAATGCTAACACATTTTCATGGACTGATGTTTAGAAATCAAGCAAGCACAAAACTAATTTCAAAGCAGCATGATTGTAGATTAGCTTGCCCCAGAAATTAAAGTCTTTCCTATCTGCTTTCACTCATGATTGTTAATTAATTGGTAGGTAATAAACACAGACACCAGTTTTGCAGGAGTAGAAACATGAGGATATCATGGACTAGCTTTCTTGGTGTTATGTTATTAAGTCACAGTCCAATTTTCAGGAAAAAAACCCTGCAGAAAAGACATGAGAGGTGTTTTTGAAGAGGTGCCTATGAGCCATCTGCAGCCCAGATGCTTTTTGTGCAGCACCATGCTCTCCTTTGGGGCCTGACCTTGCTGGTTTATTTCTCTCACAGTTCCTGCCCCAGGATGAAAAGTTGAAGTCCTTGGTCAGGCTTGGGGTGCACGTCAGACCTGCAGGACAAGGACAGCTCAATTAAATTCCTGTCTTTGCTACCAGCTGCTGCTCGTGCCTGTGTGTGAGCTGTGCGAGTGGTTTTGTCTCTCTCTATGAATTCATAGAACCACAGAATGTTTTGGGTTGGATGGGACCTTCATAATCATCCATTCCCACCCCCTGCCATGGGCAGGGACACCTCCCACTGTCCCAGGCTGCTCCAGGCCCCATCCAGCCTGGCCTTGGGCACTGCCAGGGATCCAGGGGCAGCCACAGCTGCTCTGGGCACCCTGGGCCAGGGCCTGCCCACCCTCCCAGCCAGCAATTCCTTCCCAACACCCAATCTAAACCTATTTTCTTTCAGTTTAAAATTATTCCTACTTGTCCAGCCAGCTTCTTCCCAGGACAAACAACTCGTACGTAAGTTCATACAAATCATCACTGCAGGGCTTCAAGGAGGCATCTCTGGTGCTGGATGAGGTAACCAGACCTGCCCATGAATAAATTTGGGGGGTATGTATTGATCAAATAGAAGAAATCCTCGAGAGGACCTTTAGAAACATAATAACAGTTTTGGAGGATCAGTGTCTTAATTCCACCCCACTGCAGCCATACCAAGTGCACTGACAAGTGGGTAAGCAATTAATAGTGATTATAAACAAGCAGAAAGTGCAGTAAAAGTTACTGGGGCACTGGGATGCAGTGAGAATAGAGGCGCACGGACCACACACTGTGCTTCCACCCCATGAATTCCTGCCTCAGGAAATAAACTCCAGATACCACATGACACCCCTGCCCACCAAACCCACCATTCCCGAGCTCTCTGCCAAGCCCCATTTCAGCTGCAGGTGAGGCAGACACGTGTCCCCCTCAGGGAGGCAGGACAGGTGAGTGCCAGTCCCACGGGGACAATCCCCTGGATGTACCTCAGCCTCCTCTCATTGAGAGGGTGTCAGTTTCCCCAGCCTCATTAACTGAAGCAACGCTATAAATGTCTGGCTGAGTTTTAGGAAGGGAGGAGTCAGAACATCTACTTTGCCTGTTTATATTTGCTGCTGCCAAAGGAACTGAAAGGCCATTAGCAACCCTGCTGGTCTTTCAGCACTGGAGCTAAACACCTTTAGCCCCAGAGGGCTTCACAGCAGTAGGAAAAACCTCACGCTTGTAAGGTCTCCAGCCCTTTATTACTTTTTTCCATCATGATTACCTTGGCTCCAGAAAGTTTTAATACCGTTCAAAATTCAATCCAGTTTTATTGACATCTCCAGTTTTGCCAAACAGTTAAACTGAAGCAGACGGCATGAATTTCAGTCAATCAATATTCATTTAGAGCTGGACACCCAAATGTAAGCATACTCTCTCCTTGGCAATGAGTAGGGAGGCTAAACAATCAATCCACACTTGTATTTAAACCCGGCGACTGCATTTTCAAAAACCCCCACATAAGGCAAAATTGAATGGTTGAATAAGGCAACATGTGATTTCTGTTATGTTATTATTAATAATTAATAATTCACTTAATAACACAGCGGGAGCCTAATCCAAAACCCACTGATGTCAATAGATTTCTTTCCAGGGTACTCAGTAGCACAAAGCAGACACAAAAGCCCAGGTTTTTAACAGCATTTAAGCACCTACATCCTGTGCTGGACTCAGACACCTTCTGCTTCACAGCCCCTGGGCTCAGAACAAGGCAGGGAAGTGGTGCTGATACGGAAAAGTGAATAATGGAGTGTGGTGGATGGAAGGTGAATAACAGAGAGAGGATCAAGAGCTGTCCAGGTACACGTGGCAGGGCTAGATCTGAATTTTGGCCTTACAGCACTGGTTGAATATGCCCACATTTTCTGTTATGGGGATAGACCATGTAAGACTGATATCTATTCTGTTGTACTTCAATATAACAAGCAGATTGCATCCATTATTGACAGCCTGGCACAGCTGGGGCTGCTCAGCTGCACAGGAGAAGGCTCCAGGGACACCTCAGAGCCCCTGGCAGGGCCTGCAGGGGCTCCAGGAGAGCTGCCCAGGGCCTGGGGACAAGGCCTGCAGGGACAGCAGCCAGGGAATGGCTCCCAGGGCCAGAGGGCAGGCACAGATTTTGGGCTATTGGCAATTAGGAATTGCTGGCTGGGAGGGTGGGCAGGCCCTGGCCCAGGGTGCCCAGAGCAGCTGTGGCTGCCCCTGGATCCCTGGCAGTGTCCAAGGCCAGGCTGGATGGGGCCTGGAGCAACCTGGGAAAGTGGGAGGTGTCCCTGACCATGGCAGGGGGGTGGAACAAGACGGTCTTGAAGGTCCCTTGCAGCCCAAAGCGTTCTGTGGTTAACAGCTACCAAACATCTGCATCCCTGCTTTAGGCTCTGGCTGTGTGCAGAGTCTGATGTGCAAAAGATAAGAAGATCCAGGAAACAGCAAGCTGTTAAGTTTACTTAAAACTTTCCCTGGCCCTTTCCTGGCTGCCATCAACATCTTTAGGGCAGCTTCTGAGAAGTGCTGTGGCAGCCAGACACCCAGGCCTTGGACATCTGGACCTTCAAGCAAATGTTATGGCTGTTGTTATTACCATTTTTGCCTCCCTAATTAACCAGTTGGGCACTTGCCAGCTCTTTCTCTCTGCATTGCAAGGACTGTTTCCATTGGGTTTAGGCAGACAGTCTTACTTTAAGATCCCTATTGATCAGCTGCCATTCTCACATGGTTAAAGCACTCCTCTTGGGGAACTCTCCAGTGTTTTAAGTGCACAGAGTTACTCTCATGACTGGCTTGTAAACAGGTTTTAATGGGGCTATTAGTGTAAAAGGACAGGAAACTTTCAAAAACAGCCTTTTAAATATTCATGAAGATGTTTAATCTGGTGCTTAATCACCACTGTTTGCATATCAGAAAAGAGGGGGGGCAGCAGTGCCTCACTGTTAACTTCAACAGGACATTAATAAATGCTCTTAGACCCACGATTAATGCCCAAATGGCAGCCAAACTCTTTGGAAAGCACTCCCCACCTCCTGCAGAAGAGCTCCCCAAAACTGGTGTGCAAGGAGAGTGTTAGCTCCCAGGAGAGGAGGTTCAGGGCCAGGCTCTGCTCTTGCTCAAGCTGAGCATGGCATGACCTACACCTTCTGGTCATGGCATTGGCCGTGTCCCATTGGGTCACAGGGGCATCAGAGTGGACTTTTCTGCCTGAGTGGAGGGTTCACAGCCCCAGGGGATCTCCCAAAAGCAACTGTGCTCAGGTGGGATGTGCTGTGTCCCTTGTCTGTCCCCCACTGGGGCTGGATGGGCCCTCCAGGAGATGCCAGAGTCTCCCCACTCCCAACAATGGGTTCATTCACTCATGTTTTCCTTCCAGCAGGCCTCTGGCTCATGCTTTCAGCTGTTTATGCCGACTGAATTGGTGCAAGGGCATGAAAGATTCCCTATTTAACTGGTTTAAGCAGTGATTTTGTCCTGGTGTCCCATTCTCTGTAACCCCTACTGACCTTTCCTGGCCATTCATGTGGTCACACCTATTCACACTCTCTGCTCCAAACCCTCCCAGGAGCCTCACGGTTTGGGTAAAGGCAGAGTGAGCTAAACACAGAATTTCAGCTCCTGTGTTGCTTTGGGCGTGAATTTTAGCCACTTCTTTGGCAATTTTTGCAATACACGTTTTATTTTCATTTAAAAAGTAAAGGCGGAAAGGATAGTATTTCCCCAGTGGGAGAGACTTCATGCAATTTTAAAAACGTGCATTATTTAATCCAGCAGGCATTAAGATGCCTTGAGCTGTTAACACCTGTTGTGGGAATCCATAATACACGGGCTTAAAAAACCAACAACCCTGAGAGACCCATAAAGGTTCCTGCAAAGCTGTCGTCGCCTCTCGTGTCAATGAGTACTTAAGGGGCCCTGAAATCTGTGGCTGAACTCACTTACTGAGCACGTGCTTTCTCTTCAGCTCAAAAAAAAAAATTCCTTAGAATAATTTCATTGAAGAAAAAAAGAATAATGAATATGAAACACCAGTGAGCTGCATTTCTTACACAAACCTCTCATGCATTTTTCATACATTTCCCCACCCAGGCGCCTAAATGCACCAGTTTATAGTCTATGTTACTACCTTGTAAAACTCCATGTAAAACTTCAGTCAACGTATTTTTTCAGTGCTCTGACACACTGTCATTTAACAGATGTCAGACCCAGGTAGCCTGACCTCAGCTGGGGAGGTCGCCACTGTCTCCCACAGAAGCAGATAAAAAAAATTATATTCCCAATAGGAAATGCAAGGGTAAAGCAAAACTCCCTGGGGAAAGTGTGGAAGAAACTCTTAGTGTGATTTCACATTAGCAACACCTGTGCTCACTTCATCTTCATAATCAGCAGAAACCATTTGTGCTGTGAAGTCCTGGCTGTGCTGGAGCCAGTGGAAATTTTCCCATTTAAACAACAGGACCCCTCTGGTGGGACCTCTCAAATGGGACCACCTGAAATTGGGATAGCTGCCTTCAACAAGGAGCTGAGTGTCTGGTGCCATTTGAGCCCCTCCAGGGTGTGCTTCCCGGCCTGTCACATACCTTGTTGGCCCATTTCAGATTGGTCATCCCACAGGGATGCTTTTCCCATCCTGGGGGGTCTGGGAAGTCCTGCGTGACGGGAAAAAGGGAAAAATAGTACCCATCTTTAAAAAGGGGAGAAATTAGCACCATGGGAACTACCACCCTGTCAACCTGACCTCTGTGCCTGGGGAAATCAAGGAATAGAAGCTGTGCTAAGGGATATGGAGAACAGAGAGGTGATTTGAGACAGCAGGGGTGCATCAAGGAAAAATCCTGTCTCACTCAATGCAGTTGCTTTTTTTGAGGGAGTAACCACATCAGCGGATCAGGGAAGAGCTACAGATGTCATTTATTTGGAGCTCTGTAAATCCTTTGACACAACATCCTTCCCTCCAAACTGGAGAGTGATGGATTCCATGGGAGAACTATTAGATGGATCAGGAACTGGTTGGATGGTTGCATCCAGAGGGTCGTGATCAATGGCTCAGGGTCCCAGGGGGTCCCTCAGGGTCCCTCTGGGCACCAGTGTTACTGAATATCTTCATTAATGACACAGACAGAGGGATCCAGGGCACCCTCAGAGGGTTTGCAGATGGCACCAAGCTGAGAGGGGCAGCTGACACACCTGGAGGGTGGGATGGCATCCAGAGGGACCTGGACAGGCTGCAGGAGTGGCCCAGGGGAACCTCGTGAGGTTTAACAAGGCCGAGTGCAGGATCTGCACCTGGGCCAGGGCAGCCCCTGGGATAATCCCAGGCTGGGGCTGAGCAGAGGGAGCAGCCCTGGGAGAAGGAGCTGGGGGTGCTGTGGGTGAGAGCTGGGCCTGCCCAGCCTGAACCCCCTGCCCTGGGCTGAGCCCCAGCGTGGGCAGCAGGGCAGGGGGATCCTGGCCCTGTGCCCCTGGGCTCAGGTGAGAGCCCACCTGCAGAGCTGCCCCAGCCCTGGGCAACAACAGCACAAGGACCTGGAGCTGCTGCAGCCAGTGCAGAGGAGGCACCGAGGTGATCAGAGGGGTGGAGCGCATCTTCTGTGAGTAAAGGCTGGAAGAACTGGGATTGTTCATCCTGGAGAAGATGAACAATCTTTGGAGTCATCTAATTTCAGTCTTCCAGCTGCAATTCCTTTGAAAGGAACTTACAGGAAAGATGGGACAAGACTGTTTACAGGAGCCTGGTGTGACAGGACAAGAGGGAATGGCTTCAAGCTGAAAGAGAGTAGATTTAGATCAGATGTTAGGAAAAAAAATCTCCCCTGTGAGGGTGGGCAGGCCCTGGCCCAGGGTGCCCAGAGCAGCTGTGGCTGCCCCTGGATCCCTGGAAGTGTCCAAGGCCAGGTTGGATGGGGCTTGGAACAACCCAGGATAGTGGAAGGTGTCCTTGCCCATGGCAGTGTGTTGGACAAGATGAGCTTTAAAAGTCCTCTTCTAACCCAAACCATTCCATGATTCTGTGATTTTATGGTTCCTTCTAGGTGTCCTGAGGCTGGAGGCACACAGGTGTCTGCAGGTGCACTGCTGTCCCAGCTCCCAGCAGAGCCTGGAGATTGAGCTGGATCAAGCACCTGATCTGTGAGATAAAACATAAATATCTATAGTCATGTGAGGCATCCAGGGCTATCTGGAGTATCACATATGGGAGGACTGTGAGGGGACAGATTCCTTCTGGGGCAAGAGCTAAGCCCAGCTGAGATGCCAGGGTCCCCTCAGACGCGGCTGGATTTCGTGGTGTGTTCACAGGGATGCAGGGCCAGGAGCTTGTGGGTCCCTTCCATGCGGGACATTCCATGATTCCATGGTTCTGTGACCTGTTTGGAGGCAGCTGGGCTGAGCCCTGTGCGTTTGCTCCAAAATCCCCACCACGGCTGATTCTGCACGGCCTCAGCTACAGGAGACAGTTCCCACCTTGCTGCGGGGTAAGACAAACCCTGCAGCTGCAGGAGAGTTTTATCACAGGGATAATTAGAAACTTTCCTACCTGCCTCTATTAACTAAATAATTTTATAATTAGTTTGCAGCACTCAAGCCATTCCAGCGGCAGGCATAGAAATCTCTGAGGAAGGCAGGGAATACCAGCATTGTTTATTCATGGATCCTAGGAAATTTTTCACCATGGCTGTCTCCTGTGGGGGTCTCCTTGGGGACAAGAGAGGATTTCAGCAATGTTATGAAATTTACTTAACACTCTGAGTGAAGTGCAGAGGAGGAGAACAGAAGGCAGGAGGACTTCATCCTGAAGAAAGTCAAAGGCAAAACTGTCAAAAATACAGGGCAATCTCACAAATATGCTCAGGCTCAGACTGGGAACTCAGGCTGGTTGTGGTTATATGCCAGGCACATGATCTGGACACATTTATCCAGTCAAAGTTTACATCTCTGTTTCTCAGTTAGAATGAGGATTTTTTAATACATCAGAACACAAATAATGTCTTTTTCAATACTATTCTTGATTTCTAAATGTCTCTGTCTTAGCAAGGCACAGATTAAGTCCCACTTAGCTCTTGCCTGAGTTTTTCAGCTTGGCACGGAGGTGATGATGCCTTTCTTGAAAGGATCTCATGGCATTTACAGAATAAGGCTTTTGGTTTGACAACACAATTATACAGGACCTTATCTTCAAGTATAGCTACTCAAATTTATTCAGGCAGAAAATTCTGAGGCTGGAAACATAGCTGTTAATTCTGCTTTGTAAACCACATGTAACGTATTTTTTAAATAACATTGGTTGTGGAAGATAATTATAATTTGTCTTAAAATAATTCTCTGTCCCAGACTTTGAAAAATTTCAATGACTTGCTTTGGGAAATATTTCAGTAATAAATGTAGGAAAATGCAATAACTTAATCTATTTTGAACAGCTGTGGAATTAAAGAAAGGTGAATTTTTGATATTTTTAAAAAAAACTGATACTTTCCCCCAAAAATATAAAGAAAAAACAGGAACACATGGAGTAATCCTACTCAGCCAGAGTGGTGATTCCTTATTAGAGTTTTAGGATAGATCATTTCTGAGATGATCTCAGTAATTTCTGAGATCCATCCTGAAACTACACACTGCAAAAGAGAATTTTCAAAAAAATCACAGCAGAAAGAGAATTATCAAAGTCATTTTTTTCTAGCATAAAACCACAGATTGGTTTGGCTTACAAGGGAACCTTAAAGCTCATCTCATTCAAGCCCCCTGCCATGGGCAGGGACACCTTCCACTGTCCCAGGCTGCTCCAAGCCCTGTCCTAGCTAGGTTTGGCAATCACTCCTCAGGGATTTTCTCTGCAATTGGGTGGTTCAGACCAAAATAATTCCTTTGGCCTCTGTGGAGGTTTCTGGCAGGTAATGGTGGGGTTGAAATTAAATTTTTCTTGGTCAGCCTTGTTTCCTCCGGCCCACATTCTCCAGGGTAAACCCATGAGTCAACTGCCCTGGCTCTTCCTCATTAAATGAGATCAGCAGCTCGTCATGAACTCTGCACAAGAAATTACAACCCTAGGTAATTTTTGACAGGAAAAAAATATAACCCAAATGAGAGGAAAATCTCATGTCCATCCTTGCACGCACAGTAGCAAAGGGCACCAGTGGACAGAAAGAGCCCAAGAAGAGAACACTTCTGGAGACATCCCTAAATAGATGTTTATTTTTAACCCTCACACCCAAGCCTGGAAGATCCTATTCTTTCTGCAGGAGTCCTGTATTAGTGCTCCAGCTGAGGAACATGCATTAGCAACTCTTAGTCTCTTGTACTGAGCATTATGTCTCATCTTTGGAGTCAGATTAACAGAGATTAGTGGTACCACTTATGAGTTTAAACATCATTCTGACCCAAATTGTTTGTGCAAGCCCAACATATAACGTTGCACATGCAAGGCTCTTACTGTCCAGAAAGTGATTTCATTAATTGTTTCAGGGAAGAAAGCTTGTGTTACTTTCTGCTCTAATCCTGAGGTACTGCCCCCCACGCTTTCCACATCCACTGTCAAACACATCTGGTTATCCATCCACCCAAGAATCCATTTAATAATCAAAGACCATTTTGTTAGAGCTGCAGTTGGCCTGTCTGCTTGCCTTCCCTGAGTGATTTCATCCATGCCTCTGATCTGTTGGATATCTGCTCCAGTTTCCACAAGGAATGACACAGGACTTGAGGAAACATGACAAAAAATAAACAGGCACAGCACTGCAGAAACTGCTGCACTGTATTAAAACAAATGGTTTTAATTATTTAAAATTAGATGCCTTGGCAGAAGCCATGCAGAAACTAAAAACAGAGGAAGCAAAAATATTCTTGTTTAAGACTACAGAAATGGAATTGATCCTAATAAGTCAAGTTTATTTTTGTGAAATAATTAAAGAAAACTTCTTGCATTTCTCTGGCTGTGTGACCAAAACCAATTTGGAAACACACCGAACTTTTCAAGAAATCATTCACTTAGCTGGATTTGATCCTGGTGTTATTAAAAAAATACAAAGGAATAAAAGAGAAGCACTTTCCCAGTGTTGCTTTTAGCATTTCCCATGGGACTGCCTACTGATGTCAGCTGTTTTTTGGATGGAGCCTTAAGAACAAACTCTCATTTCCCTGTTCACAGGCTTGGCAGCCCTTGGCTGTCTCACAGTCTTTGTTCTACCTCTAGGGTCTGCACGAACACGTGAGACCAAGGTCCAATTTATGCCTGTGTTCCAATGAGGTTGTCCTCATGTGTGTGACCAGATTCTCCACCCAGCCAAGGCAGGGACAGAGGTGTCTTTGCAGGAGATTGAGCACCCGAGGCAGGCAGACACTTCCTGCCTTGGTTGGCTTTCAAGAGCACCTCCACTTGGCAGAAGAGGAATTTATGTGGCTATTTTAAGAAGCCTCCCCCTTCCCTAAATAATGAAGACGGAGGTATGTGAGTTGGGCAGGCTAAATCACAGGAGTGACACGTCTCCCTGCTCTTCTGCGGAGCAGCAAGTGCCAGGGTGCCGTGGTTTACTGTCTCCTCACAGTGACTGGCCAGGTGTGTGCTCCCCTCTAAATTAACCCAAGTCCAGGAGACAAATTCCCACCTCTCTCGAGAACTGCTCAGGCAGCACTTTTAATAACTCATGCCCATCTCTCCCGTCACACACTGGAGACACTGCACCTCCAGCACAAGGGGCAAGGAGGGAGCTGCCTATAAACCACCACCACCACCCCTTCCTTCAGCACCCAGGGGTCTCCCCTGGGGTTTCTCATCCAAACATTGACCCACCCTGACCCTGTTTAGCTGTTGAGATCTGACAAGATCACAGCCTGGGGTGGTATGGCTGAATTTACATGTGCTTAACAAATTGCCTGTTCACTCAATTACATTTTATTTAATCATCTGTAATCATATAAATTATGCCTGATGGTAGTAAATGTTCGTGTCAGTTCCTAATTACAGATTGATTAATTGGCTGTGGTGATTTGTATTTCTTATATAAGAATATATGAAGATGATGATAAATTATTATTAGTATGCAGCATTTCATATGAAACATAGGGGAAACTTTTTTTTCTTTGACACTTAATATTCAGTGTATCAAAAATGTTTTGCACTATCCCATGCCCCAAAAAGGGACACTTATACTACATTAACAAAAAAAAAAAAAAACAAAGAAAGGAGAAATATGGTATGATGAATCCTCAAGAATAAAAAGTCTTGAGGATTCCATCTCAACAGTCAAGAACTTGCCTGTTGCTCTCTACTCACTTGAGTATTGATCTGGACTGCACATCAAGTCAGGTTTTAGCATGAAATTAAAGAAAGTGACGAAATAAATTGTGCTGATGTCATCTGGGGACAAGCCCTCTTGCTGTAGGTTTAGCTTGGCCACGCTACTGCCTTGACAATTGCCTGAGTTTGGAGGGCAGAAGGTTTAGGCCCAGATCTATTATTAAGAAGGAATACAATGTGCTGAAGAATGTCTACTTTCCCAGAAAAAATATTAAACCAGATCAGGCTGCTCCAGGCCCCATCCAGCCTGGCCTTGGGCACTGCCAGGGATCCAGGGGCAGCCACAGCTGCTCTGGGCACCCTGGGCCAGGGCCTGCCCACCCTCCCAGCCAGCAATTCCTAATTGCCAATAGCCCAAAATCTGTGCCTGCCCTCTGGCCCTGGGAGCCATTCCCTGGGTGCTGTCCCTGCAGGCCTTGTCCCCAGTCCCTGGGCAGCTCTCCTGGAGCCCCTGCAGGCCCTGCCAGGGGCTCTGAGGTGTCCCTGGAGCCTTCTCCTGTGCAGCTGAATCTCGGAATGTCTGGTCACAGTGACCCTGAGATGCGTTATAAAGTCTCTTTTCCCAGCCTGGCAGCCAAAGAAGGAGTCAGAGCTCTTCATTTCTCAGTCTTAAGGTTGTTTATTGTATCTTATCTATAAAATTCTTTCTCTGGCCTACTGAGGTCCTCTCAGCACGAGAGTTAAAGGCACACTGACCACCCTCAGGGCAGCGTTATCTTTTCATACTAAAAACTACGTGAACAATATTTACAATTACTTCCCAATACCTATCATCTATGTTGGACAGTGAGCTTCTACTCTAAACCAATCCAAAAGTGCCAACATCACAGCAGAAGATGGATGCCAAAAAGAAGAAGGAGAAAGGCTGGACATGCCCAGATTCCTCCATCTTGGCCCCTGAACCCCCACTCTAAAAACCCCAAAAATCTATTTTTCACCCTGTGATAAATTCACTATCATTCTACTTAAACTTTCATGGCTTGTAATTCTTCATATAAGGTTGGAAATTGTTTTTTCCAAGGGCTAAATCAAAGGCACAGGGGTCTTGGGCTCTGTGCCAAGGTCTCTGAGCCCCCTGGGCAGGGGCTCGAGTCCTCCAGGGCAGCCAGAGGAATTTCCTGGGTTCTGACAGCTGAGCAGCCCCAGCTGTGCCAGGCTGGCTCCAGAGCAGAGGGGCTTCAGCCCTGGCAGCATCTCCGTGGCCTCCTCTGCACTCATTTCAACATGTCCAGTTCTTTCCATGACAATATCAGCCATGAATGCTGTCAGCACTCATTCCCAGAAAAAAACAGGAACTTTTGTCTGCCAGCACAGGTGCTGTGCTGCCGTGTGCTGCTCTGTTTCTGTCAATCCGTTTCTCAAGGTCACCTGGCTCCTCCCACCCAGCACAGCAGTCACCCCCAAACTGATGGGGTTTTTTGTGTTTTCAGAAAACATAATTAGAAAGTGTCAACCTTTCGTACCAAGGTCACTCACAGACATCTTAAATGTGACTACTGAAAAAACAATCCTCCAGGAGCCCCACTAACAAACTATCCCCAGTCCAGCACTACCTCTATCACTAGAGACTCTAATTTCCCCTACAGGTAAACACCTCACAATCTTCTTTCTAAGCCCCCATTTCTCCAGCTCCACTAATCCAGCTAATCCCTCTCTGAAGCAAGGATAAGTGACAGCTTTTTCATTCCCTTATCTAAATGTTAGGTCTCTTATCAAAGGAATATGCTAAACAACAAGTGACACTTTCTGTCTTTGGAAAACCCCAGTTATATTTAAGATCACAGCTCCGTATCTGTAGCCGTTCTTCCCTCCAAATGTTGTTGCTGTTTTGTCACCTTGTTGAGGTTAAAGCACTTAATAAACTGAAAAATTAAAGGTTTAATTTATTTTCTACTGCTTTGTATCTAGGATGGAGATTGTCCAGTGCCTTCATGTCAACTGAATTAAGCTCTCCATCGTTTTCTTACATCTCAAATGAGGTAATTTTCAGTTTTTTCTGACTCCTTCCTCAGTGTCCAGCCTGCCTGTGCTGCCCTGCTCAGATGCACCTCCCTCCCTCACCACTGAACCCAGTGCATGGCTGGATGTTGAGAAGTAAAACCAGGGTGTGTCTGACAGCTGTTGGACAAGAAGCTTTTCCTTAAAATTGTTTCCACTCCCCTGCATTTTCCAGGAACCCATGGACACCGACAGAAATGTTCTTTGCCTGTTTTGCCAGATTAGGTGTCTATCCTTAGATCCACAAGGTGGGATCCAAGGACAACCACATTATGGCCATTAATTAACCCATTCAAGGAACCCCTCTCTGCTGATGCTGTGATGATTTGTGAGACATCAGCTCTTGGTTATTTTATCCAGGTAACCATCCTTTCACATCCTGCTTCTGAGAGGAGGCTCTGGGCTACCCACAAAGGACAAGAATTGGAGCCCATCTCAAAGCCCTCATTCCTGAGAGCCAAATAACTCCATCAGCTTCTTGTTCTTGTTAAGGAGAGAATGTAGAGATTTTGGTTAACACTGGCAGATATGACAAAGGCAACCTGTTTCTTACACCTGAATTTTGTCCTCCACCTACCCTGGTTCAGACAGGGTGGGTAGCACAAATCAGTTAGGCAGAGGGTAAGGCTTTTAGGTGTTTGTCTTCCAGTCTGTCTGTCTGTCAGTGTTGTCAGGCATGGGAGATGTCAAAATCTGGAATTCTTTTGGTGGTTGGTGGGTTTTTTTGTGGTTTTGTTTGTTTGTTTGGTTGGTTGTTTTTTTTGTTTGATTTGTTTGTTTTTTGGGTTTTTTTTCTGTTTGTTTTTTGTTTGGTTGTTTGTTTGTTTTTGGTTTTGGGGTTTTTGTTTGGTTGATTTTGGGTTTTTGTTTTGGTTTTTTGTTGGATTTTTAAATTTTTTTTTGTTTGTTTGTTTTTGGTTTTGGGGTTTTTGTTTGGTTGATTTTGGGTTTTTGTTTTGGTTTTTTGTTGGATTTTTAAATTTTTTTTTTTTTGTTTGTTTATTTCTTGGGGTTTTTTTTTTTTTTTTTGTTTGGTTTTTTGTTGGTTGGTTGTTTGTTTTGGTTTTTGGGGTTTTTGTTTGTTTTTTTGGATTTTGTTTTGGTTTTTTTGTTTTGGTTTTTGTTTTTGGGGTTTTTGGCTTTTTTTAATTTTTTGTTTGGTTGGGTTTTTTGCTTTTTAAAATTTTTTTTCTGTCTGGATCTTTTTTGTTTGTTTAGTTGTTTGGTTTGGGCTTTTTGTTTGTTTGCTTGTTTTGGGTTTTGGGTGTTGTTTTTGTTTTTGTTTTGGGGTTTTTTTTCCTACTTTCTTCCCCTTCCCTGCCGTGACACTGTGTCTCATTCTCAGACACTGCTGTAGTTCCTCTGCAGAAACTGACTCTCACTGCAAGAGAAACACTCTGCTGCCCACGAGCATGTGAGCTTGGATAAATTACTGACCCATCACTGCCTTGGCTTCCCTATCAGAAAAATCAGTACAAAACAATTGCAGAGTGAGGTCTGTTTAGCTAATGCTGATAAAGAGCCAAGGGACTGGGCACAGAGCATGCAGTAGATACATCTACCAGGCTGCTGTTGCTAAGGTGGTCACTTACATTCCTGTGTGCAAATACATCTTGAAGGGAAAAAGCCTGTGGGATGACCAGGAAACACACAAATGCTGGAAATGTCTCATCCATTTATGGTGAACTGGATTTCTAAGCTGGAGAGGAGTGAGTGGAGCTGTTCTGTTTACACTTGGGTCTTTAGGTTTTGTGCTCAGGCTTGGCTTTGCATGCTTTGGGATAAAGAGAATCTTTTGTTGTGTGCTTCTGCCCAGCAGGCCATGGAAAATCTGCTGGAAGAAAGGGTGCCACGGAGGGATTGGGAGATTCATCCACCCATCCATTCACCTCCCCATCCACTCACCTCTTGGCTGATCTGTCCCCTTCCATGCAACAAACTGATCCAAAACATCCAAAACTATATTCCCCACTCCTCTTTGAGTCTCCTCAGCCTGTGAGCTGACAGCAGACGTGCCGTAATTAGCTCATTTTTACAAGTTTAACAGGATCCCACCCTTCTTTCTTTGACAGCTTTTAATGCTTTCCATGAACAGGGTGGGAAAGTCAACTCAAGAGACAGTTCCATAATCAGATGTTTAAATCATGGTAGTTGTTGTTATAGAACTAATCTATGTGGCCAGACAAGCAGAACTATGGTGGTGCTTTTAAAAAATGCAGTAGGCCTGTAGCTGCTGTGTAATTATCAGTTAATTCTCATAAAAGGTCATTAATGGTGCATACAGTGAAGTGCAGGAGTGGACAGGCTGGGTCAGAGAGAGAGGGGATCTGCATGACTGATGTGCCATGCTCAGGGTCAGAGCATTACAAAATTATTCTCTTCAATTATTTACATCCTTCCATCGACTGCGTGGTGGGCTTGGGCCTGTGCAAGGAGTTTCTGCTGTTCTCGCAGGGTTTTTCCTTTTCCTCAGGAATGGCATTCACTTAGATAAAAAAGATCTGGTGAAATCCTGTCCTGTTGCCTGTGGCTGGCAAAGATTCAGGGAGGAGAGCGGGTGGTGCTGCTGCAGCCGTTCGAGGCTGGGGAGCCCTGTGCTCCCTGACAGGGTAACCTGAGCTGCACATCAATCCTGTGAGCCCATCCTGCTCGCGAGGAGATCCCACTGCCAGGTACAAAAACAAGGCTGGGAAGAAGGATAAAGGCTGCCAATTTCATAACAGGTTATATCCTTGTTATCACCATCATCAACAACACCAAAGTTTAAATGCTTCTCTCTCCCTACCTCCGAACCTTCAGCAAAAGGAATCCAACCCGTTTTTTTTTTTTTTTTAATTTTTTTTTTTTTATTTTGCTGATGGCAACAGCACCAGGCGTGTGCTATATATCAGCCATGATATATAGCCCTAGGAGCTGGCTGTTGACAACTTATGGCTCTTTTGTCTGGGTTTGCCTACTTGGCTGTTTAATTACGTGAGGTGCTGTTCTTTCCGCGCGGCACTCGTTTCCTACCGGCGGCTGCTGGAATTCATGGATGGTGCTGTGTCTGCATCAGCCATCAAGCTGAGGCTCCAAACACATTAGCACGACCACGCTGCAAAATATGGGGTGAGGAGGAGTTGCTACTGCAGCTCTTTGGTTCATCTGAGTGAGCTAAATCAGCCAGGATGTTTCTTAGAATAAAGTAGTAAATTCTAGGAGGTTCTGTGAAAATGTTTCTCTTCATAGTTTCAATACCTCCTTGCATCTCTTTTCTTTTTTTTTTTCTTTCCTTAATGCTAATGGAACTTAAATTACTGACCATAGCAATTTAACTTTTGATGAAAATAGCAATTAATAGAGAGGACATTAGAGAGAAGAATCCTGAGACTTTATGAGTATGGATTACTGTAAAGCTACATAATAAAATGATTACAGCATGCATAAAAGGTCATTATTGCTGTGATAATGCTGTCCCAAAGTACCTTTTTCATTCTGCAGGACTGAAACTTGTTACCAAACCTAAATGAAAAGCAAGAAGTTATGTCTCAGACCTCTGTTACCACAAAATTTAAGAATTAACCCAAAAATCTGATAATGATTTTTATTAATTTTTTTCAGGAATCTCTTCTCCCATCCCTTTATCTCATGAAAGAAGAAAATTAAAGCATGGAAAAGGGCAGAATTTTTAAAGGAGAAATCTGGAGTTTGTGATAGAAATGTCATGGATATTTTTAATGAGCTCCATGTAAGAGGTCATTATTAAGATCCATGTCCTCTACTATCTAAAGGAAGAAAAAAGCCTGAGCCAGAAGATAGATTCCATTTTGCCATTCTCTTTAATCTACAGATGGTGCTTGTGAAATAATACTATCTGAGTGGACATCTTTTCTGAAGAGATGAATAAAGTGCTATTCTAAGTCTACTCAAATGAGCATATTTGGTGGTTTTTTTGACATTATTTGAACAAAAAAAAAATTCTGTTTTGCTTTGGATCTTTGCACACTCTTCTAAAATGAAAGGGAGTCAGTCTAAATGAAAATTGAAAGAAAAGAGTTTGAAGTCTGCTAACTGCACTTGAAAAATGAAAGATATCGCTTTTAATCCTGAAATTTTGGGCTGTCACTTCTCATGTCTGAAGCACCTCAAATGTGCCATGAGTGTCACAATAGTCTTGGTTGCCTTCCAGTGGGGTTGTTTTTCTATTAGATCTTAAAATAAATTTCTGCTCCACCAAGGACAAAAATCTGTCCCATCCCACTTCCATTTAATATTTATCTTCCCACCTTTCTCTCTCGTGTCCTTCCTTGTGTCCCTCCAGCTCAAACACCTCAATGGCTGATGGCCTTTTGTCAACCATACTCATGGTGGCACATCTGGCAAGGCAAAAAGTGGAATCTCCACTTTGGGACATCCCTATACCCACTTTAGTGGATTTAGAAACACAATTCCTATTAACCTATAAAAGGATTTGGGCCCTCAAATCACTTTACCTTAAAAGAATTTCGGAGAACCTCCACTGAACATTGCAAAACTTGAACAATTTGCCCTTTTGGAAGGGACAGATGGGATTGTTTTATGGAAAAGGAATGAGGTATAAATCCCAGCAGCCTCATTTACCTTCAGGGGCTTGGTTCAGGCCTTGAAATTCTAAACAAAGAGATGCCCAAAGAGCATCAGAAAAAATTCCACCTTGTATTCTTATCCATATACCTACAAATGCTCATTTCCCATTTTAATCTCTGTCCAGAGGATGAGCAGGCATAAGGCATATAATTTCAATTAATCTGAGATTTGCAAGTATAAGAAGCTATAAAAGAGCTTATTATTATTTATTTCTCCAGGCATTTTATCCATGTACCATTAGAGATATACATCTAAATGTGCCTTCTATGTCAATGATAGTGCTCTGTGAAATAGCAAACATTAAAAACCCATAGGAGAGGTTATTCTTTCATATCTGATGGAGGTTTCAGTAAAATGCTTGGGCTGTATTTCTCCTGGATGCCAGAGAGCTGTGCACGGGCACACAGCTGTACAGACTTCCATCTTCTCCTGTGCTGGCACTGATGGGACACCTCCAGTGCTGGGGACAGCTCTGGGCCCTCAGGACAAGAGAGACCCTGAGGGGCTGGAGCGTGTCCAGGGCAGGGAACGGAGCTGGGAAGGGGCTGGAGCCCCAGGAGAGGCTGAGGGAGCTGGGAAGGGGCTGAGCCTGGAGCAAAGGAGGCTCAGGGGGCCCTTGTGGCTCTGCACAGCTCCTGACAGGAGGGGACAGCCGGGGGGGTCGGGCTGTGCTCCAGGGAACAGGGACAGGAGGAGAGGGAACGGCCTCAGGCTGGGCATGGGGAGGCTCAGGCTGGACATCAGAGAAAATTCCTTCATGGAAAGGGCTGTCCAGCCCTGGAACAGCTGCCCAGGGTAGTAGAGAAGTCCCCATCCCTGGAAGGATTTAAAAGCCATTTTGATGTGGCACTTGAGGATGTGGGTCAGCGCCGGCCTTGGCAGTGCCAGGGGACTGGTTTGAATTGGCAATCCTGGGAATCCTTTTAAATCTAAACTGTTCTGTGATTCTCTGCATAATGTGGGACATAGATGAAGATGACCCACAACTCTGTCCATGGGTGTATCCAGCACCTAAAGCGCCATCATCTCACTATGTGTGCCAGCTCTTCCTTATCCTGCTGCTGCTATCCTCAGCAGCTCCCACTGTGCCTTGGAACGCCCCTTGCTGGGCTTGTTGTTGCTGTGGAGCCAGAGCCATGCAGCAGTTCCATGGATCACCAGTGCCACAGCACTGGGGTCCCCATTCTGCCAAACCAGTACCTGCTGGCCAGGGCTGGGGGGCTCCTGAAGAGCTGAGCCATAAAATAAGATCATAAAACCACAAAGTCAAGCCATGATTTGGGTTGGAAGGGACATTTAAAGGCCATCTAGTCCAAGCACCTTGGAAGGAGCAGGAACACCTTCCACTAGATCAGGTAGCTCCGAGCTCTCTCCAGCCTGGTCCTGAATGTTTCCAGAGAAGGAGCAACCAACATCTCTCTGGGAAATCTCTGCCTGTGCCTCGCCTTCCTCAGTGTAAAATTTTCTTTCTAGTGTCTTGTCTGAATCTTTTTTCATCTAAAGCCCTCCCCCATTGTCCTATCACTACATGCCCTTGTCAAAGGTGCCTCTCTGTTCTCCTGGAGCCCCTTCAGGCGCTGGCAGGGGCTCTGAGCTCTCCCTGGAGCCTTCTCTTGTGCAGGGGAGCAAGACTTACTCTCTCAGCCTGCCTCCAGAGTGAGGTGTTCCAACAGAAAGAGCTGCTGAACCCTGAGCAGGGTGTCCAGAGACCTGTCAGGGCCTTCCAAATACAGGGCACTGGAGGAGGGAGGGAGTCCCTGGGTGCAGGGAGGTCGGGAAGATCATTGGGAAGGAGGCACAAACATGAGCATGGATGTCAGCAGCACCCCACACTGTACAATAACAATGTTTTATTCCTGGAGACTCACTCCATTGATATTGGAGGAGCTGATGCCCCCCTTCATCATACTTTCCTGCCCCTGCACCCCTCCCTCCTCTTTTTAATGATTAAATGGCTGCATTTGGTAAAGGCACAATAGGAAAAAAAAAATTAATAGAGGCTCCTACATCTCCTCCTGAGGGGGGCAATGGCACAGAGGCATCTGTGTGCATGTTTAATGGGTTCAATTTCCTTTTCCCTGCCATGGTTTGGTGGCTGACAAGGGAATGCAGCAAGATGGTGGTTACTGCTGCTTTATTGAACGGGACTCCGTGAACACTCACTTGGGCATAACACGAGCGGTGCCCAGGCTTCCCTCTCCTCAGCATCTGTGCACGTGGCCAAGGGCAAGTGTTTCTGTGAGAGAGGATCACCCCCCTTTTCTCCTCCCTCCCCCTCACCCCTGTTCAAAGTAGCCAAACCAATGCTGGCAAACTGGGTGTGCTGGGAAAGCAGAGCTCCCAGAACGCCCCTTGGAGCACCGTAAACGTGTGCCGAAGGAAATTAATTGAATGCTGTGTATCGAAGGAAATAACAATAACAATAATCACACACATCCCTAGCAACTAGAGACAGAAAAGATCCATGTGGTTCTTTCATCTCTTCTCTGCCAAGGGGTGATTATTCCCTTCCCCAGTTAATCCCAGAGCCATCAGGCAGATATTTTGAAGAGGGGAGGTGTTTTTCCAAGGGCAGGTAGGTGCTAAGGTCAGAAGAAGAGGCATGGTTCTTTTGCACATTTCAGAGGGGATGCTGGAGGTCTCACTGTGGTGCTGATATTGAGATTCAGCAGTCCTGATCCACAGTGGTCATGAGAACCAGGATGGAGGACCTGGAACTCAATAATCATATGTGGGCAGCACAACAGACAGAGTTTCAAAATCCCAAAACCATTTGGGTTGGAAGGGACCTTCAAAGGTCATCCAGTCCAACCCCTGCCATGGGCAGGGACAGCTCACACTTGACCAGGTAGCTCAGATACAAGATTGGAGTGGCTCTGCTGGCATGGACCGAGATCTCGTGCTGGTTCTCTGCTTTGGGGTGTTTTTAAGGCCAGCAAGATCATTTTTTATAAGATAACTTCAAATGCCACCTGCATGCAGATTTTTGCCTGTTGGTTGAGCTGCCATCCTCAAATTTGCTTTCTCCCCCAGAGCCACCCAGCTTATGCTGGGATGTGACAAAACAAGAGGTTTCCCCAGAATCTAGGCATGGTTGGCAGCCACACATGATTCTCCTCTCCTTGCTTTGCAGGATTCCATCTTCCTTCAGGATCCTGGACCGGCCTTGAGCTGAAACATTCCTGCCACATGCAGGAGCTGACAAGTGATCCTCCCATTCCTGGAAAGGGAGGCTTGGAGGAAACCTATGGCCATAAGGGACTGCAGGACTTGCTTGGAAGAGCTGTGCAGATTGGGGATGGGATGTGATCTACAGGATTCCCGTCCAGCTGTGGCTCCCACCGGGAAGTGGGGTGCGTCCTGCTGTAAAAGTGCCTTTGAGTCGGATGGACTAAATCCATCTCTTTTCCTTGAGCTGCTTTGCCTCTCTGCACCTTCACTGCCCATTTATAAAGAGCTGATGAGAATATGCTTCTGCTCTCTCACACCGAGGCTTTATTCATTAATAGTTACAAAAGGTTTTGAGATCCTCAGATGGCCAGTGCGAGAGAAGTAATTATTTATTAACAGCCTCTGTGAAGGTGTGGGCAGCCATATTACATCTCTCCAGGGTATTTAATTTAGGTGCTGAGCATTTATTGTGAGTCTGAGAAAGTAATTGCTGATCTGGGCAGAGGGAGGTGGTAAGGTTTTTTTTTTTTTTTTTGTACCTGAATGAAATGCTTATAAATGCAGATTATATTTTTTTTACAATGGAGATAAAGACTTGATACCAACAGTCCTTGAGACTTTTACAGAGGCTTTGTTCAGCATCCTGTTGGGGGTGCCCAGGGATGGTTGGGGTGATGGAGGCAGCGGTGCCATGCTGCTCTCCCCTTGGGCATCCTCCAGGGGCTGGGGACGAGCATCTCCTCACAAATTTCCCCTGGGCTGGTGTTCACCTTGCCCTGGCCTCCCTCCTGGGGCTGAGCCCCTGCCCACAGCCTGCCCGTGTGCCCTGCAGGTGCGTGGGGACAGCGCTCACCTCGCTGCCAGCCGCGGCGCGAACGCGGGGCCTTTGCCATTAAGCGCCTTCCGTCTCCTTTTCTTTTGTTAAAACCAAATGGAACAATGTAATTAGCTTGTTACAATTAAAGTGACTCGACTGGATAAATTGTAATCACCCAGACTGAAGTTAGGCATCCCTGCAGGTCCCGGCCAGAGCAGCTGAGCTGCCTCATTTGCATAATTAAAATATACAAATGATAATGGATTTTGTACTCAATTTCCAGCGGCTGTAAATTCGAGAAACTATGAAATTAGAATAACTGAGATGGAACCCGCCTTGAGGTAATGAGGATGACAAGTTTTGACAGTAGGGGTGTTTATAACACTAGTTTCTCGCTGCAAAATAAATAAGTACAAAAAAGATTAGACAGTGATATTACTTAATAGTTCCATGGACAGTGGGGAAAGGAGATAGACTGGTGATTACCTCTGCAAATTTACGCTGCCTTTTTGACAAGCTCACTCCTAACCTTAGGGGACACCTTTCTCCTGATTATGAGAAATTGAGAATGAATTAAATGCATAAAAAGGGTTGTCACGGATAGACAAACTAAAGGAAAAGAAATGAAATTAGTCTTGCCATTTTAGCTTGCTGCAGGAGGAGGGGGGAGAGGGAAGGGGAAAAGGCTGGGAGAGGTTTCAGTGCTCCTGCAAGGAGGAAATGAAGAGACTGAGCGGTCCAGAACCAAGGCTGATTTCACAAGAAATGGAAAGTCCTTGGGACCCCAGGTGAAAATAGGAGAAAAAATTTTAAAAAGAGGTAGATCTGGCAATGAATTGTGGTTTTCTATGAAGGGCGCTTTTCTTTTTTTAATTTCTCAGCAAATATTTTCAGCCTCCATTTTTAAGTTTCTAGATTTCCTGAGAACCCCTCAGAGCTGGAAATGTGGGCTGAGCCAGGAATGGGCAGGTTGCCTAGCATCTCTGACTTCTCTTTACCCACACATCCAAATGGCAGCAGATTTATGAATATACACAAAAAAAAATCTTGTCCAAAATTATTCTGCAAAACCAAAGGAAAAAAAATGATGGTTTCTGCTCTCCTCAACTTCTCCACTTAATCCAAAAGAATTAACTAACAACTGAATGTGGTTGATAATGCTTTTTTTGCAACTTTTCTCTCTTTCAGTAGGACATTCAGCAGCATAAAGAGAACTGTACCTATTAAGAAAAGTGTTGAGCAGAAGATATCCCTGGAAGGGTGTGAAAGTGGAGAGCAGAGAGTTGGAGCCAAGACTGGTTCTGGTGAGCAGGATTTACCTGCTTCCAGCTTCTGTGAACTGACCCTGGGATATCTTGTTGATTTTGCTTTTTATTCATCTCTCTTTTGTTCTTATAGGAGCGGCACTGGTCAGCTCAGATGGAAATTCCAATCCTATAAATGGATGGATTTTCCAAGGGGTTAAAAAATGGGCATTTGTTTGCTCTGGAATGAGGAAGTTGATTAGGGATTGGTTGAAGGAAAGCTGGCACAATGTTTTCCTTGGCCCTGTGTGTTGAAAGGATGGGACCATGGGTGTTTGGGAGCACTGAGGACCCCAAACCTGCCTTGGCAATGGGTTTGGAAAGGGCGATGATAACCCCTCCATCCATCTCCCTTCTCCAGGATCCTGTGGATCCCATGCTTAAAAGCTTTTAATTCCTGTGCACTCCAATGAAATTCTGATTATATCACTGACAGCCTGGAATAAAGAAGGTGGAAGAAGATGGAGGGAGGTGAGAGAAATGGGAAAGGAGGAGAAAGAGGGAGAAAGCACAAGGGGAAAGAGGAGGTGTAAGCAGGGAAGGCAAGGGGAACCCAAGAAGCAAAGAGTGCAGAGGCGCTGGGAGAGATGGGCTGGGGGGGGGGCTGCAGGGATCCAGGGTGTCCCATCCCCACCCACAAGGAGCAGCAGAGCACCCCCTTTCTCACCCTGCCTGGAAATATTTTTACGGCAACTGTATGTCTCCCTCTGCTTGCCCACAGCCATGGGTCAGAGCAGTGCAGTGCTCTGTACTCATCTTTTGAATATCACCTGAATGAATCCTGCCATCATCCAAAGGCTGCTGCTTGTTTTCAGCCCCACTGGGTACAGCTTCCTTTTTTCCTCAGAGTGTTTCCAGTTCAGGTACAGCCGTCATTTACATTTTATAGTTTGCTTTACAGCATCTTGTTATTGCGTTATCTGTTAAAGAATGTATTTTTAATGTGTTTTATAGCGCGCTTTATAAATAAGTTATTAAAGAATGTACCTGCAGCTAGCGATCGCTTAATAAATATTAATAAAGCAATTCCAGATGAGGCCATCATTAAGAGTGTTGCAGAACACCCTTGCTAGCTACCTAGAAAGAGTTTCTGTGCTGGTTACCGAAAAGTTCACGGGAGTTAAGAAGCAGAGGTGGGAAGGAACAGGCTGCCCAGAGAAGCTGTGGCTGCCCCATCCCCTGAAGTGCTCCAGGCCAGGCTGGACAGGGCTTGGAGCAACACGGGGTAGTGGAAGGTGACTTGGGACAAAATTGTGTTCCAGGTGCTTTCAAACCAAAACCATTCTATGATTCCAAGATTCTATGAAGGGCACAGTTTTGTAATGTCCTTCTGCTCCAGAACTCCAGACTGACATGGTTTTTATTTTGTGGGGGTTTTCTGTTTTTTTTTTTTGTTTGTTTGTTTGTTTTGGTTTGTTTGGGGTTTTTTGTTTCAATGATTTTTTGGGGGTTTTGTTTGTTTGATGGTTTTGTTTTGGTTTGTTATTGGGAGTTTTTGTTTGTTTTTTGTTTGGTTTGGTTTTGTGTTTTCTTTCTTTTTTTTTTTTATGAACTACCAATAGCAGGTATTGATGAAGTACCAGTATCAGATATTAAGAAGGGAAGGTAGAAGAAAGAGAGAGGGACTCTGAATGTGTATTTGGCTTTGTGTCCATCACAAGTGAGGAGCACAGAGGTGGCTTTGGAGGAGGTTATCTCACTTCATTGGCTTTTCCACTTCTTAATATCTGATACTACAATTTTTTACTAAATTGTTATCTTAGCACTAAGAAATAGTCAACCATATTTCTTTTTCCATATGATTGAATCTGTATTTTTTGATAGCCAATAGACACAAAGTCCCACAGTAAATACGGTCATTGCCTTCCATTTTGCAAATCTATTTTCTTTCTAGCTAGAGAAGGCTTAACAGCATCCATGGGTGGGTGATCTGATGACAGACAAGGGCCTTTTGTGCGGGGAGTAAAGCACCTAAATCCAGGCAATTTACAAGATTATTTACTGTACAATAATGAATTTGAAATTTTATGGGCTCAGCTTGCACACTGCAGCCAGTAGGATGGTGGGCAGCTGCTGGGTTAGTCTCAGCACCACTGGACATTGTGCAGTGGTCGCACAAAACTCAAAACTGTCCTTGGTGTCTGAGACCAGAGCAGACAGGAGGATGCTCTCTTCTGCTTATGCAGGTGCTGATGGAGGAGACCCAGGGAGGTTTGAGCTGATATTAGGGAAAACAGCTTCAAAAAGGGTTGTCCAGCCCTGGCACAGCTGCTCATGGCAGTGGTGGAGACACAACCCCATCCCTGGAGGGGATTAAAAGCTGTGTGGATGTGACACCTGGGGACATGGGTCAGTGGTGGCCTTGGCTGTGCTGGGGAATGGTTGGACTTCAAGGTCTTTTCCAGCCTAAATGATTCCATGATTCTGTGAGTCCAAAGAACTCCAGAACTCTCTTCACTGTCCCCTGTCCATGTTGCTGTTCCTAGGCTGCCTTCTGGAGCAGCAAACCTCTAGCAATCACCTCTGCCAGACACTGGTACCTGCCATGTCTTTTTTCCATGTGGTGCCACAGGTAATTATGACCATTGTGGATATATTTGTTCCTCCATTAACATCCACCTCCTTCTTAATCATGTGCGAGGTTCCTCCCACCCACATTTCCTTGCCCTACTCCATGGCCCTTGTTCATGTCCACGATTCCAGCAGATCAGAGATGCTCCCAAAGGGAGAAAGTGCTTCATGAAGAAAGAGGCAGAAAGCCGTCTTCCTCCTTCCACCTCCCCTTTTTTTCTCTCATTATGGGCCAGGTACCTTCTTCCCACAGCCCAGAAAGCAAAGGATGGGTTTGAAACTTCCCTCTTCTCCCTGCGGCTCCCATAATTGCCTTTGACACTGTTTATCATCTGTGATAATACAGCTGTGCCCTGTTACCTCCAGCTGCCCTAATTCGTGTTATCAGTCTGGCACCAGGGAGAGGGAGGTGAGAGGTACAGAGGAGAGGTGAAGCCATTACAGAGCTGACAGGGCAGTGAGAATGGAGGGTGGTGATGGACTAGCCATCACTTGACCTGAATGCAAACATACATCCTATTGGATTGACCTTTCCCTGAGAGTAATGGATCTCCTCGTGCATCATTTTTGCTACATTGCTGGCCATTCCAAGGAGATGGTTTCTGGTAATTAAGATAGATCCCTCGTATAATCCACCCACAGCGACAATCAATAGGCGCCTCCAGAGGGATATTTCCAGATTATTGCTATGTCAGCGCAACCTGTGGGAGCTTTGTGGACCTCACAGTGAGAAGCAGGGCCAGGAAAGCAACTCAGGGGTGGTTTCTGGGGAGGAAAGCGTTTGCAGGAGCCATGTAGGGCGTGTGCATGCATGTATGGGTCACTGTGCCCTCTCTTGTTTGGGATGACAAACACGTGAGAGTTATAAACCCCAATGCACCCCTCAGAGCAGAAACCCTTGCATGGCCATAAGCCTGTTAGGACAGAAAAACAGGCTCAGAATGGAATGACTGCAACAGGGTCACGGCTGAGGTGGCCACTGGTGGCATCCTGGCCTGGATCTGCCACAGTGAGGCCAGCAGGACAGGGGAAGTGATTGTCCCTCTCTGCTGGCTGAGGCTGCACCTGGAGTCCTGGTTTCAGTTTTGGACCCTTCAAAACAAGAAAGGTATTGAGGGGCTGGTCTGTGTGCAGGGAAGGGAATAGGGCTGGGGAAGGGTCTGGAGAATCAATCATTGAAGAGTGGCTGAGAGAACTTTCTGACTCTGCACAACTCCCAGCCAGGGGGTCGGGTTCTGCTGCCACAGAGGAGGGACAGGACGAGAGGGAATGGCCTCAAGCTGGACCAGGGGACGGTCAGGTGGGACATCAGGAGGGATTCCTTCATGGAAAGTGTTGTTAAACATTGGAATGGGCTGCCCATGGAGGTCTTGGAGTCCCCATCCCTGGAGGTGTCCAAGGAATGCCTGGATGTGGCACTCAGCGCTCTGGCCTGGGTGACGAGGTGGGCATCAGTCATAGGTTGGACTCAGCCTTGAAGGTCTTTTCCAGCCTTAAACTTCCTCTGATTGTATAAATCAAACTCGTTCTCTCACTCTTCTCAGTCGAGAAGGTGCTTTCTTGCTCATGCTTCCACCTTTTCTATGTGCTGTTTTGAGTACCCATGAGGCAGGGAACAAAGCCCCCAGCACTATTCACAGGTACCAGGCTACAGGCACTTGCAAAGGTGGAACTGGGAAGAAAGATCTTTGTTTCCACTTGCAAATTGAGCATTTTTGATGGAGGTGTCCTCCCAGGAGAGCACATCAGAGGAGGATACACGTGCCTCTTGCTCCTCTCGATTCAGCTGCTTCTCTAGTTGTTAGCCAAAGATAACACCACAGTGTCTTCAAATTACAAATATGGATGTGGGAATGAAATCCCTGTGTGTTGCAGCTGTAGAAAGCAAGAAACTACCCAATTTGTGCTGCCCCCACTCAGTTTGTGCTGCCCCCACCCAATTTGTGCTGCCCCCTTTAGTGGTACAAAATCTGTCAGTGGAACAAGGAAATTCAAAATGTTGAGTGTGGTTCAATTCCCTGGTACTTGATCCAGCTAAGTGAGGACACTCCCCTGGAGTTTATATCTATTATAATTTAATATTTATATCTATTTTAATTTCAGAAAAGACCTGAGAGCTATGGAGTCTCTGCATTGCATTCTTGAATCATCCATCAGTTCCTGATCTGCTTAAAAATGTCTGTTTGCCTCTTTTTAGCTCCTTTTGAGCAGGTCTGGCTATATATTCCTACCCCATGAGCCGAGAATAGAAATAATAATTCTAAAGAAACATTCAGAGATACCAAAATACCAGCGATGGTAATATATAGCATATTTTATGGAGTCTCACACTGTGCATCACTTGCTGTAAGACATGACAGTAAAATACAGGTTTTTGTACACTTGGATCTTCCCCAGTACTTTTTTGGGGGGTTCAGTAGCCCATCTAGCTGGTGAGACACATCAGCAGCCTTGGTGTTTTGGAAACTCCAGAGTGAGGGTTGGTGTTGCAGCTCTTGGATGATGTGGTAAAACCCCTGCTGATGACAAGAGGCCCTGAAATTTGTTCCTTTAGCCATGTTGATCTGAGAAACGCAGCCAAACACGAGTTGGGATCCGTGCTTTAAAAATGTCAAGGGGAAATTATTTCAAGCTCTGAATATATATGAAGTTAATAACTTGCCACTTCCCATTTCCCTTTTTAGCTTTTATTCTGGATTGCTGACCTGATTTTCCAGAAAGGGTTATTTGGTGGGTCAGTGGTAGGGAGGGATGCAAACGATTCCCTAAAAGGTTCAGACACCATTTTTTGCCACCAGAGCCTGGTCTTCTTGCATAATCCTCTGAGGGCTTCTGGGCTGGGAGGAAACATCCAGAGTGTGACTTTTTTTCTCACTGAGCATTTCACATTAACCCAATGCACCCTTTTCATTGGAGTCATCTTCCAATTTGTCTTTGTTCTGGAAACAACGTCTTCAGGTGTTCTGGTAAAAGGGAAATGTAGGAAACCCCTCCTTCAAGGGAAAATCTCTTATGGAGGTCCCCAACCTTTGGATTACATTCCAAACATTGAGACATAGAGATACTCTCTCATCCCCAGATTTTGTTGTTAATGTTTCCATGAATTTATGAAACATTTATGCTCTTTGTCCCTCCTAATCTTTTAAATCAGCTTTACAGACCTTCCATGCCCAGTTTGATCTCCATGGCTTTTCATGTTGTGGGTTTTTTCATTGTCTTTTTTTTTTTCATTATAGATTTCCATTTCATGTTAGCACATAAAGAAAAAGGCATTTTCTTGGAATAGCTATGTCACAGCAAAGATTATTTTTTCTCCCTGTGGATGAAACCAGATTCTGTTTTTCATGTGGCTCATGTTATAACAATCTCACTCTGGCTGTATGGCCAAAACCTATTTGTAGTATTTTGAGAAGAAATTCTTATTATTTAAATGCAGTTTCACCAGTGATACATTTTAGAGCTATAAAAGAACATTAACTGGTTCTTATTTTATATGTTTCATAATACCAAGGGTTTATATGAATTGATAAAGCTCTTAAAAAGTCGATTATATTTGTACCTTTCCACACTACTGTGTGCAAAACTTGTAAACAGTAATAAAAAGAGATCTGTCCACCACTCAGCCAATATAATACCCTTTTTAAAAGGTATGGGTGCTGTTGTAGTTGGACTTAAGAGAAATAATCTGATGGATGATTTCTCTTAGACCAAAATAGCACTGTCCCTTTGGGGATAGAGAGGCAAACATTACCCCAGCAGAGGGGCATGACATTAAATGTAGAGAATCTTGAATTCCATTTGGGTGAAGATGTGCAGTACCAAAACACAGCTACTTTTGGAGGAAGTAGGTACCTGAAGTTTTTATGGAGTAACTCAAGAGTTCTTAAGACTTCTAAGTTTCCAATTTCCCCCCCCACCTTGATAACACCCTAAGAATCATAGAAAGGTTTAGGTTGGAAGGGATCTTAAAATCCCACCTCATTCCAACCCCCTGCCACGGGCAGGGATGCCTTCCACTATCCCAGGCTGGTCTATGCCACATCCAACCTGGCCCTGGACGCTCCTAGGAATGGGACAGCCACAGCTGCTCTGGGCACCCTCTGCCAGGGCCTGCCCACCCTCACATGGGACAATTCCTTCCCAATATCCCACCCAACCCTGCCCTCTGGCAGTGGAAGCCATTTTCCTTTATCCTGTCATTCCAGGCCCTTGTCAATGTCCCCTCTATTTTTCTAATGAGCTCCTTCAGGTCCTAGAAGGTCACAATTAGGTCACCTTGGACCTTCCTTTCTTCAGGCTGGAAAAATCCCAATTCTCTCAGTTTCCTCATAAACAGGAGTGCTCCAGCTCTCTGATCATTTTTATGTCCCTGTGAGAAACTGCTTCCAACTCACTGGTACTTGATCCAGCTAAGTGAGGACACTCCCCTGGAGTTTATATCTATTATAATTTAATATTTATATCTATTTTAATTTCAGAAAAGACCTGAGAGCTATGGGTCTCCTCCATTGCATTCTTGAATCATCCATCAGTTCCTGATCTGCTTAAAATGTCTGTTTGCCTCTTTTTAGCTCCTTTTGAGCAGGTCTGGCTATATATTCCTACCCCATGAGCCGAGAATAGAAATAATAATTCTAAAGAAACATTCAGAGATACCAAAATACCAGCGATGGTAATATATAGCATATTTATGGAGTCTCACACTGTGCATCACTTGCTGTAAGACATGACAGTAAAATACAGGTTTTGTACACTTGGATCTTCCCAGTACTTTTTTTGGGGTTCAGTAGCCCATCTAGCTGGTGAGACACATCAGCAGCCTCGGTGTTTTGGAAACTCCAGAGTGAGGGTTGGTGTTGCAGCTCTTGGATGATGTGGTAAAACCCCTGCTGATGACAAGAGGCCCTGAAATTTGTTCCTTTAGCCATGTTGATCTGAGAAATGCAGCCAAACACGAGTTGGGATCCGTGCTTTAAAAAATGTCAAGGGAAATTATTTCAAGCTCTGAATATATATGAAGTTAATAACTTGCCACTTCCATTTCCCTTTTTAGCTTTTATTCTGGATTGCTGACCTGATTTTCCAGAAAGGGATATTTGGTGGGTCAGTGGCAGGGAGGGATACAAACGATTCCCTAAAGGTTCAGACACCATTTTTTTGCCACCAGAGCCTGGTCTTCTTGCATAATCCTCTGAGGGCTTCTGGGCTGGGAGAAACATCCAGAGTGTGACTTTTTTCTCACTGAGCATTTCACATTTACCCAATGCACCTTTTTCATTGGAGTCATCTTCTAATTTGTCTTTGTTCTGGAAACAACGTCTTCAGGTGTTCTGGTAAAGGGAAATGTAGGAAACCCTCCTTCAAGGGAAAATCTCTTATGGAGGTCCCCAACCTTTGGATTACATTCCAAACATTGAGACATAGAGATACTCTCTCATCCCCAGATTTTGTTGTTAATGTTTCCATGAATTTATGAAACATTTATGCTCTTTGTCCCTCTAATCTTTTAAATCAGCTTTACAGACCTTCCATGCCCAGTTTGATCTCCATGGCTTTTCATGTTGTGGGTTTTTCATTGTCATTTTTTTTTTTTTCATTATAGATTTCCATTTCATGTTAGCACATAAAGAAAAAGGCATTTTCTTGGAATAGCTATGTCACAGCAAAGATTATTTTTTCTCCCTGTGGATGAAACCAGATTCTGTTTTTCATGTGGCTCATGTTATAACAATCTCACTCTGGCTGTATGGCCAAAACCTATTTGTAGTATTTTGAGAAGAAATTCTTATTATTTAAATGCAGTTTCACCAGTGATACATTTTAGAGCTATAAAAGAACATTAACTGGTTCTTATTTTATATGTTTCATAATACCAAGGGTTTATATGAATTGATAAAGCTCTTAAAAAGTCGATTATATTTGTACCTTTCCACACTACTGTGTGCAAAACTTGTAAACAGTAATAAAAAGAGATCTGTCCACCACTCAGCCAATATAATACCCTTTTTAAAAGGTATGGGTGCTGTTGTAGTTGGACTTAAGAGAAATAATCTGATGAATGATTTCTCTTAGACCAAAATAGCACTGTCCCTCCTTTGGGGATAGAGAGTAAACATTACCCCAGCAGAGGGGCATGACATTAAATGTAGAGAATCTTGAATTCCATTTGGGTGAAGATGTGCAGTACCAAAACACAGCTACTTTTGGAGGAAGTAGGTACCTGAAGTTTTATGGAGTAACTCAAGAGTTCTTAAGACTTCTAAGTTTCCAGTTTCCCCCCACCTAACACCCTAAGAATCATAGAAAGGTTTAGGTTGGAAGGGATCTTAAAATCCCACCTCATTCCAACCCCCTGCCACGGGCAGGGATGCCTTCCACTATCCCAGGCTGGTCTATGCCACATCCAACCTGGCCCTGGACACTCCTAGGAATGGGACAGCCACAGCTGCTCTGGGCACCCTGTGCCAGGGCCTGCCCACCCTCACATGGGACAATTCCTTCCCAATATCCCACCCAACCCTGCCCTCTGGAAGCGGAAGCCATTTTCCTTTATCCTGTCATTCCAGGCCCTTGTCAATGTCCCCTCTATTTTTCTAATGAGCTCCTTCAGGTCCTAGAAGGTCACAATTAGGTCACCTTGGACCTTCCTTTCTTCAGGCTGGAAAAATCCCAATTCTCTCAGTTTCCTCATAAACAGGAGTGCTCCAGCTCTCTGATCATTTTTATGTCCCTGTGAGAAACTGCTTCCAACTCACCTGGCTGCAGGATTAGTAGCTCCCCACTAACTCCTGGATCAGTGTTACAACCTCGTTGGTCTGCCTTCACAGGGTACCAGACCATCAGACCCACCATTAAGATGGGCTTTGGAACAAATCCCCCAGATATTCTGATTCATTTAATTTGATCTTGAAAATAATTCCTAGTAAATAGAAGACCATGAGCATCTTCAGATCTCGAGGAAAAAATCCTTTAGTATGTGTGTGCATGTGTGATTGTGGATTAATATCTTTCTGAGCTCCAGTGAAAGGGGCCATTATAAAAATGAGGTTGGCTAAGATGATTAAACATTATTTACAGAAAGCACATGGGTCTGATTAAATCACGGGGAGGGGGGGTCTATTTTATGGTGACAGAAAAAAAGACACATCATCCAACAGAGGTGCTTTCTTCATTTCAGTAATTAGAGACTAAAGCAACTTGGACAGCCTGTCAGCTTCAATATGGTGGCATTAACTAGTAGATCATGTAAATAAAAGCTGTGTGATTAGAGCAAAAATTAAAGGCCCATAATTTTTCCTGTTACCTTGCAATTTGCTATTGAGGTCTGTTGAAATGGTCTCACCAAGCACACACCTCCAAGAAAAATTATCTATAGATCTGCTTTTTTTAAAACTCCTTTAATAGTTTCCCCTCTAGAACCCAGTTAAGTGACCAAATTTTGGGTGAGTCTGGCTAGACAGCTCCACAAAGAAATCTTATGGTAGCAGAACTCAGCATCTGAGGTTCCTATTAGCTGCTCTTTTCAAAATCAGGCCCTAACAATTTCTGCTATAAATATTTTTTTTAACCTAGTCTTGGGTCCAAGTTTATTTTATTAGTGTGGGAAAGACAGAAAGAGATTTCAGTGCTTTTCCAATAAACTCCTTGGCATGACAGAGGTATAAAATGCAGCCATCCCATCTTCCTGTATCCTGCCCAAGGTTTGGGCTAGGAATCATACTGAAATGAGTGAGACTGGAAATCCTTGTCAGGCACCTTACTGAGGTTAAGTATTAGCAAATTATGGGAACTACACAGGCAGGAGGAACCTTTACATTACCAAATGTTCATAGAACATTGGAATGGTTTAAGTTGGAAAGTATCTTTTAGATGTCATTTATTAAACATCTTCT